>JASSUY010008072.1:0-26586 GCA_032466535.1 Forpus xanthops | reverse complement strand
TGAGGCACTGGAATGGGTTGCCCAGGGAAGTTGTGAATGCTCCATCGCTGGCGGTGTTCAAGGCCAGGTTGGACAGAACCTTGGGTGACATGATTTAGTGTGTGGTGTCCCTGCCCATGGCAGGGGGGTTGGAACTAGATGATCTTAAAGTCCTTTCCAACCCTAATTATTCTATGATTTTATGATAATGTAAGACAAGTAGCTTTTATGGAGGCATAATTCTCATTGATGTCAAATGACAGCAGCACCAGGGAGAAGGTCTAGGGGGTGTTGGCTCATGAAAAGCCTAATGTGACCCAGCAGTGTACACTTCTAGCCCACATAGCCAACTGTGTCCTGAGCTGCATCAACAGGAGCAAGGTCAAGGAGCTTTGCCTGCAGTACTGCATCCAGCTCTGGATCCCCCAGCATAAGAGATATGTGGATCTGCTAGAGCAAGTCCAGTGGAGGCCACAAAGATGCTCAGGGGGCTGGATCAACTTTCCTTTGAAGACAGGCTGAGAGACTTTGGCTTGTTCAGCTTGGAGAAGAGAAGGCTACAGTGAGATCTTATAGCAGCTTCCACTGCTTAAAGGGGGCCTACGAGAAATCTGGAGGGGGACTTTTTACAAGGACATGTAGTGACACAATAGGGGCAATGGCTTTAAATTGAAAGAAGGTAGATTTAGATTAGATATTAAGAAGAAATTCTTCATGATAAGGGCAGTGAGGCACTGGCACAGGTTGCCCAGAGAAGCTGTGGCTGATTCACCTCTGGCAGCGCTCAAGGCCAGGTCAGATGGAGCTTTGAGCAACCTGGTCTAATGTAAGGTGTCCCTGCCCATGGTAGGGGGTTAGAACTGTATGACCTTCAAGGTCCGTTCCACCCCAAACCATCCTGTGATTCTATGAAATAAAACTGGTATGACACCTGAATGTCACAGCTCCATGCTTACAGCAGAATTGTCAAGAACATAAAACCAGCAAAAGTAAATCCCTCTCAGTCCCCGGGCCTCTCCATTTGTTAACCCAAATGTTTCTGCAGGGTAACAGGCATCACAAGTGTAGGCCAAGGCAGGGAGGTAGGGAGGGGAAAAATTACCTCCCATGGCTCTGGCAGCCTTTTAGGTTTCTAGCTATTTCCATGTTCATCAACTGAACAGTGTGCTGGTGAGCATGCTGAAACCATAACACCTAATCTCCAGGGCACCTTTTCAAAAGCTCTGTTTCACTTGTGTTTGAAAAACTAAAGCATAACAGGAAAAGGTTTTCAGTTTTATTTCATTGTAGTAGGGAAATATGTGCCAAGTCTTAT
Organism: Forpus xanthops; assembly: GCA_032466535.1. Taxonomy (NCBI): domain Eukaryota; kingdom Metazoa; phylum Chordata; class Aves; order Psittaciformes; family Psittacidae; genus Forpus; species Forpus xanthops. The sequence goes on along the minus strand of JASSUY010008072.1, from coordinate 25,292 downwards.
CAATGCAACCGCACCTAGTATTTCTGCTTGTGAATCATGTGAGCTTCAAGATGAAACATCTTCTCAAATGCAAGTAGGGGATACTTTAAAACAGAGATACTTTTCACAATAACAAAGAGTTCCAGAAGTTGTTATGTGCAAAATGTCCGTGTGTGCATCTGTGATGGCACACGAGGTACTAAGGTTTTCAAATCTCTTTTTCACTCAGGTACAGTGTAGTGTAGCATGGTTTCCATTGTTACACAAGCCTGTACAATGCAGCTTGAAGATTCAAGCTGCTGAGTAATTCTCCTATGGCATTGTGCATGACAACATTCTCCTTTTCTTTATCTGTCTCCAAGGAGAGGAGCACAGAAAGAACTTGGCTAAATGATTTTCCACTCTGTGGTTTTCTCTTACGTGAAAATAAACAGAGCATTAGCAGACAGATGTGCTGCTCTTCCATATTTTTAAATTATGATCTGGCACCAATTTTCAGTTTTATTATTAAAAATATGAATGCTATTACCAGCTGCAGCTTTTTAATCAAGAAAAAATACTCTATTGCTGCTTAATTAAATACTTTCTGTTGTGATGTCTGTATTTTTTATCATTATTTATTTTGAACCTTTCAGGTTAAAGTTCTTGCTTTGAACCAATAAACTGGTATCTCAAGAATCCATAAATACATTTATTGTAAAGAAAACTGAGGAGTGAAAATCCCTTTTATTCTGGTTATTCTTTTCCACTGGAGAAGATACCACAGTATTTTAAAATACTGGGGCATACAACTGTAATCTACGTCTTGGTTTTGGCATGGCAGAAGCATGTTGGTTAGCTATGAACTTACTCCTGGATATGAGAAATGTGTGAGTGAACTCATGGGTGTTTACTGCCAACAAAATAGTACAGAAAAAAGGGTGAGGTTACTTTTCAAGATGCTTTAGTCATATAAAAGGGGAGACAAAGATCAGCTGATGCTCTCTGGAACTTGGGTTTGGTTTTTATTTAATCTGGTTCTTCTGCTGCACAGGTGAGTGTAGTCGTGAGGACAAGACCATACATATACAGTGCACAGACTCATGGCCTGGGGTTTGGAAACAAAGTGACATACTTGCAGTTACCAGGTTTTATCCTTCATGGAATCACAGAAGGGGTTGGATTGGAAAGGACCTTAAAGATTTTCCAGTTCCAGCCCCCTGCCATGGGCAGTGACACCTTACACTGGACCAGGCTGCTCAAATCTCCATCCAACCTGGCCTTGAACACTGCCAGAGATGGGTCAGCCACAGCTTCTCTGGGCAACCTGTACCAGTGCCTCATTGGCCTCATAGTGAAGAATTTCTTCCTAATATCTAATCTAAATCTATTCTCAGTTTAAAGCCATTCCTGCCCTGTCCTATCCTTACTTGCTCTTATAAAAATATTAGTAAAGGGTAGACTCCTCTTTGCTACTGTACTGTTATTAACCCTACTCTTAAGTACTTAGGTTCTGATCAGAAAACGGAATACAAAAGGACTACACCGATTACCCATTGTACACAGAAGTTAAATGCAGACACCTAAGATCCGGATGCCAAAGGAAAACAAAGAAGACTAAAACTTAACACATGGTTTGTTTTGGAGAACAGCGTTAAATTAGCTCCTGCTTGGGCTTCACAGTGATTAAGAAACTGGGGAGGTGCTATTTTCTGAACAGGCTGAACTGAACTTCACGCAGGTGGCACTGAAAGGGACAGTCCCACCGCCTCCTTTGTGTTTCTGGCACAAGTTCCTGCCACTTCCCCATCAGCATTATCCCCCCTCAACAGCTGGGTTTGGGTTTTTCATCCTTTTCACGCGCTGCTGTTTGGGGAGTACAAGATTGACGCATCATACAGCTAGCAGGAGATACGGACTGCAGCGCATCCTTCGAGTTCCTCAAGCTTTACTGCTCGATCCTCACGCAACCATACAGCCACTAAAACCACTCGGTGGTGTACGGCTGCCCGGGTCTCTGCACACACTGAACGCGACGCCCTTTCCAAGCCCTCCGAGCCTTACCCTCCGAAGCGAGGTTCGTGCTGCCCTGTCCGCCCCTCACCTCACCCTTTGGGAATGCCCCCACAACTTCGCCCCTCCCGGGGCCCGGCAACCAGCCCCGGCAGGCTCCGCTGCTCCGGGGTTACCTTCAGGGTACCTTCCGAGCATCCTCCCGGGTTTGTTTCTTGTGTAAAGGCTAAATTCAACGAACGCGGAGGGTAACCCGATCCAGCCGCCGGGGCAGACAGCAACCCTCCGCCAGGGAGCGCCCCACTCACAACCCGCCGCCTCCCTGGGCTAGGCCATGGGTTAGGGGAAGACTATCCATGCAGACGGGATGCCGACTCGATGGTGAAGAGTGGGAGGCGGGCCGCTCTAGGCGGCTGTGGCGCTGCGCTCTATGGTGTAATGGGAGGAGCGGCGGAGCACGGCCGACGGGTCTGGCCCGGCTGATTTGGCGCCTTTCGCGGGCACCATGTCGCCGCCGAAAGGTGAGGGCGGAGGCGCGGGTCAGTCAGGGGGAACCGTGGCTCTTGGAGGGAGGTGCGGACATACAGGGGGGCAATCCCGCCCCTGCCCAAGATGAAGCGGGACCCGTGCGCGAGCGGCTCCCCCGAGCTCAGCGGTAGTGGAACCATCCTCCCCGCCGGGGGTTGCGGCGCCGGGCGCCACCACCGCAAAAGCGGGGGGGAGAGGGGCTGTGGGGGGCCGCGGCGGGGAGGGGCGCTCTCCTTCTCCCCTACACCTTCCTTCCCGCTCTTCCTCTGTCCGCCCGCTGCCGGCGGAGCTCCGTAGTGGTGTCCGCTCCTCTCCCGCCCCGGCGTGTGTGAGCCGGCGTCCGGCGGGACAGCGGGCGGCCGGGGCTCGCTGGGCCGCAGATGGCGCCGCCGCTCCGGAGCCGGCAGCGGCTGAAGGTGGCCCTAAAGGTGGCGATGCCTCTGTGTGCCGGTGCACTGCTCTGGGGGCGTATGAACGTAGAGGAAGCGCATCGTTTTAGCGATTTAGCCCGCGGCGCTGGTGGTGATACGGGGACAGACTCCGCCGCTGCCCGGCGGTCTGTCACTAAAGCCACAGCCAGCCCCTGGGGTCCGCTGGAGTGTGGGCGGCGGTGCCACAACCCCGGCTCTCCCGCAGCTATGAGGCCGGCAGAGTGGGCTTAAACGCTGCAGGAATACCTCTGTAACCACCCCCATGGGGGACCTTGCTCAGGGCGCCCGAGGTCCCGGCAAAAGACTCAGAAGACAGCGGCCGGGAGAAGGAAGGTTTCCCGCAGCGTTCTGTAGGGCCGGGTGTGAGATGCCACCGCCCTGGCCGGCGGAGCGCTGTGTGTACCCCCCGTGCCTTGGGCTTCCGTTTACAGTAGCAGTTGTATGAGCTCTGTCTGAGGCCCACATGTGTGTCCTGAGGCTTTTGGCCTGTCTGGTCCGTTTCGCTGGAAATCGTTTCATAGAATCACAGAAACAACTCGGTTGGGAAAGACCTGTGAGATCAAGTCCAACTCTCACCCCTGATGTAAGGAAACCAAGTGTTTGGAAAACATAGGGTTAAAACACTTTTAGCTAAACTTAGGTCTAAGATAGAGAATAAAGTTTGTGTTGTAAGTCTGTGGTGTGATAACAGAATTTAGTAGTCTTACTAAGAAGAGTGAATTATTTCTTTCCATCCTTCTAATGAGTGAATTCTTTCTTACTATCCTTCTAATTTATCAGTTAGTTTGGAGACAGTGACTCCCAAACATCTGCTAGCTTGGGATGCCCCTTGTCTCCTCATCCTGTCCTGCTTGCAATAAATTTTGTACGAAGGTCACACTGCTCTAAATCTTTGCCAGCTATCAGAAACTTGCAGATACAGTTGGTTTCAGCTAATTGTGATTACTGGGGCATACAACTGTGCCAAAGGTGAAAAGTACGCCCTGAGAAAGACTGCTTACTTCATCTTGAAGACCTCTGCCCACATGAAAAGGACTACTTGCTTCATCTTGAAGACCCCTGCGCGTGACCTTTGGAGGGCAGTGAGCACAAGCATCAAAAGGGAGGAGGCTATGATAATGAGTACCTAAACTAATTGTAATATCCCCACCGCTCTCTCAGGAACCTAATGAATATGCATGGTTTTGTGTCATAAATATCTGCCTGCTTAACCCCTAGGTGTACAAGTTAGGAGGAGCGATCCCCCTTGCACCCGGCGCCATAATAAACATACTTGCTTTATAACTCTCCTTGAGTTGTAGAGTCTGATTCCGTGCTTCGTCCCAGCGCTGCCAAGACCACCAGTAAACCATGTCGCTGAAGGCCTTATCTGCATGGTTTTGAACACTGAGGAATGGTGATTCCACCAGTACCCTGGGCAGCCTGTGCAAATGCATGACCACCCTGTCTGTGAAGACATTTTTCCAGTCTAAATCTCCCTTGGAGCAGCTTGAGGTTGTTAGGTTTTGTTCCATCACTTGTTACTTTGATAAGATCCACCTCCTCTTGACGCGCGGAAATGACTCCACGACTTTATCCAGTTGTAAAGTAGATATGTTTATTTAGCGCTGGATGACACAAGGAGTAGCCTCCAAAGAACCGTGTCCCCCTTTCTCATATTTTGGGTTACATTTATATGCATTATTATCTCTTTATCTTGTTGCTACGTACTTTGCTTGTTCATTTTTGCAAAATCATCATGATGTGTTCTAAGCTAGGTGGTAGTATTCTAAGTGAACATTATGCTGAGTCATTCTGACATTGTATTAACGCATATACATGAATTATGCTTATTCAGTCTTACTTTGCATTCTACTTTACATTCCGTTTACTTTGTTAAGAATGTGTTTGGTTCTAATGCAATGCGTTGGTTCACTCCATTTCATTTGAGTGGGATTTACTGAAGCCAGTGAAAGAAACTCTGAGAAAGGAAACAACATTTTCTTTCAACTTTAAGCTCCTTTTAATTTCTAAGCTGGTTTAAGTTCAGACTTACCAGCAAGAAGATATGGGTACCCCAGCTAAGCTTTCGTTCACCTCCCAGTGCTGCACTGGAACTGATGCAGACAGGTGAGCTAGGCTGGAGAAACCAACTGCAATCAGCTTTTCACGTAACGCTAGAACTCTGATAGGGTGATCAGGCATTGGCACAGGTTACCCAGGGAAGGGGTGGAATCACCATTCCTCAAAGTGTTCGAAACCATGTAGATGAGTCCCTTAGTGACATGGTTTAGTGGTGGTCTTTGGCAGTGCTGGGGTAATGGTTGGACTTGCTCTTACAGGTCTTTTCCAACCAAATTGATTCTATGATCATGATCATAGCTGCATTGTATCCTGCTGCATTTAATTTACAAACCTCTGTGAAATTGGGACATTTGTTTATTTATTTATTTTCACAAAGTAGTTAACATAGGGAAGGATTAAATTTAGTTTTAATTTGATAGTGCATAGACTTAAAATCTTAACATGTGAAAACATGCTGTTGTTATAATTTCTGTCATCATTAGAAAATCTGTTCTTGTAAGTGTACAATACGAGCTCGCTCCTCTAAACAAGATAACAGGTTTATTGAGGGACAAAGTCAATAAAGCAAAAGCAACAGCGCTGGGCATGTGACTGTAGCCAGAGGCACACTGATTAGTGTTTGTTATGGGTTTATATAGTTTCACTATTGCATTAGTCATATACATATTCATAATTCCCGCATACAGGAAGGGAATATTATAACTAGCTTCAGAAATTCATTATCACAAGTCTCCTCCTCTCGGTGTCTGTGCACTGCTCTCCAGTGATTGTGGACTGGGGATCTTGAGGATGAAGTAAGCAGTCTTCCTCATGAGAGCAGGGGTCTTCAAGATGAAGTAAGCACTCTTCCTCATGGTGCAATTTTCACCTTTGGCACAGTTGGATGCCCCAGTAATCACAAAATTAGCTGAAACCGGCCATATCTGTAATTTTTCTGATAGCTGGCAAAGATTTAGGACAGTGTGATCTTCCTGCAATATCTATTGCAGGATGGGCAGACAAGTAGTATCCAAAGCTAGCAGATGTTTGGGAGGCACTGTCTCTAAACCAACTATTAAGTAGAAGGGTCATGTGAAATAACTCATTCATTTTTAATGGGGACACTAAATCCTGTTATCTCAACACAGACTTACAACACAAACGTTGTTCTTTATCTCCTACCTAAGTCAAGTTAAAAGTACTTTAACATTTTCCAGGCACTAGCTTTTCTCGTATCAAGCCTCCCTTTTTCTTTTACCATTGCAAATTCTTTTACTATATAACTTCATTTTACTCAGGAGTTCTGGCAAAGTATCTACCGCTTTCAACTTGTTTTCTAATCTTATGTCTTTAGTGAGCTTAGTTTCTGTTATTGCAAACTCATATAGTTATATCCATGTAGCAACACCTATGACTTGCGAAAGCCAATACATTTATGTGTTTATCACATAAGTCTGGACTGGGTTAACTTTATTTCCTGGCTGTTGTGGCCTTGGGTTCCCACCACCCCTCCCCATGATCCAAATGTAGTTTAAAAACAGATTATAGCTTGTAAATCTCTCCTAAGCATTGTTAGTCCAAAACCTAATTGGCTCTACCTTTTAAAAGTGGTTACTGACGTGAGCAAGATTTTTATCTGTAAGGAAGTAGCTAATTTAAATGATGGCTGCAGCAGGAGGTATTAACTGTACCTTGCAGAAATGTTATGCAATAGGAGACATCACTGACTAGGAAGAAAAGTGAACCAAAACATCAGTTGCACTGGATTCAACAATTCATTCCCATATTAAATGAGCAAAGTTATTACAGATCTGCCTGGAGCTTATATGTTAGCTCATTCCCTAATCAGCACAGGAATATGAACTTATGCCAATTAGAATATGTTTCTTTGGGATATTAGGATAATGGCCTGAAAGATGCTGCTGAGTGACCAACATCCAGCCATCAGATGCTGGATGTAACAATTTACCAGCTTGAAAGATGGTTTTGTAGACACTACCGCTTTGCTATGTCTCGTGTTGTAGGTCATGCCTTTGTGCAGAGCAGTCCTGTTTGGAGTTGTCTCTTCTCTTTAAGATAGGGATGCAGTCTGAGCCATTCTCTGAACTGGTCATGCTCACCCAATGTTGCTCTCAGGCAGCAGAGGAGGGCAGCTGTGTGGAAAACTGCCTTTGGCCAGTTGGCCTGGGGCATGCTGGCTCCCAAATTATGCAGGGTAGCAGTTCATGGGGGGCAAAACTGTTACAAGGATTGCTACTGTTGTTCGAGTGTAGCAGTGGGGAAGATACTGCTGGTAACACAGATGATACATACTTATTGTATGGTTTAATTTACTTCCATAAGTAAATAATAACCCCTTGTGGCAGGGGAGTTGGAGCTAGATGATATTAAGGTCCTTTCCAGCCCTAACCGCTCTGTGATTCTAATAGCCTCTAATGATTCTAATAACCTCAGTGTTTTCTACTGCCAATAATTTTTCAGGAAAGACTTTTGTGTGAAGTTCCACCACTGTTCTGAGCAGAACTCTCTTCTGTGAGCTCAGGTGGAAAACAAGGCTGAAAGAAAAGCTGCTTATCAAGATTTGCTAGATTGAACCCCTCCTCTGCTGGTACTTTTCTTTGTACTTTTAATAGTCTGCCAACACTGTGTCAGACTTCAATATGCTATGTGGAGTGGGTCAGAGCAAGCTTTTACTGTCAGCTGAAGAGCAGGAAAGAAAAGGAAGATTTTTTTTATTACTATTACATAAATATTAGTCTATGATTAGTTTTCTAGAAGGGAGGACGATTGTGAAGGCAAGAGGATGTCTTATTTTCAAACACCTGGAGTTCTTATGCAAGCTACTTCGAGAAGGGACTTTAAAATTTGACTTGAACTGTTTATAGGAAGCATTTCACAGCATTAATTATTGTAAGCTTCCACAGTAGTGTTTGGTACAGTCCTCCAGCTGCAGAACACCCTGTTTCAGTCCTTAAGTTAAAATGAAGGGCATACTGAGTGGTCATCTTTGTTTTCTTCCAGAAAATGTCAGCTTACTGTTCAAGTTGTACTGCCTCACAGTGATGACCCTGGTTGCTGCAACATACACAGTCACGCTGCGCTACACAAGGACAGTGGGGACAGAACTGTACTTTTCATCGACAGCTGTGTGCATCACTGAAGTTATCAAGTTGTTCTTGAGTGTGGGCATCTTGGCTAAGTAAGTGTGAGAATGCCAATCAGTATTTTGAAAACAAATCCTTGCTTCTAACCTCAGATTCTCAGATACTGAAGTACAAATGTATTTCAGAATGTGTCTGGATAGTCGTGCTGTGGAAGTCATTTTAGAGCAGGTTAGAGCTTGTGAGTTCTCTTCAACTGAAACTGCTTTGTAAACAGCACAGTATTCAGGTGTGTCCTTTCTGCATATTTTCTATTCCTGTATGCTTTGGAATAGGTTCAAAATGTCAGCACGGGTTATCGGTGATGTTTTGGGTCTTCATTGGTGTAGGTGAAAGCTGAACTGTGAGCCATCATCTGCTGAGTTATACAGAATTGCAATGTTCGTACTCATGAATTTCTCAAACCGTGTTGCAGACAGACATTTTGTTGTCTCTCTTAAGCTGGGGGGGAATCAACGCTGAAAAACAGTGGTTACAAAATATTAAGAGTTTCTGTTGCTAAGAACTAGAACTTCAGTCCACGTGTGAGCATCTAAAGTAGGGAGGCCATCAGCTTGCTCTTTTTCCTCTCTGCTTTTGTGTGCTACATTCTTCCTTGGAAGAATCTTTATATTCTGTACTTTTTCAAAGCCTGGTTCTTGCTGTTGTAGCAGAATTTGTTCTTTTAGGGTCACTGTCTATCTCTTTGTGGCTTTTGGTACATCAGAAAGCTGGTTGTTTTGTGCTAGAGAATCATGGAGTCACATGGTGTACTTCAGATTTTTATCAGAACATGTCTACTTAACATCAAAACAGCATTTTAACTTGCTTTAGAAATGAGACAATATTTGGATTTGATAAGGCAGCTGCGGCAAGCTGCCTTTTGTTTAACCTTTCATTAAATATAGTGTGTTAGAAAAGGCAAGTGTGACCAGTGGCAGATTACTATTTTCCTTTTTATGCACCCTGGGCTTCTCCCTCTGCCAGCACAAAGTGTTGGCAAGAGGGTCTCTGCCAATGAGTGGTTGCACTGTGGTTCTCGCAGTGTTGTGGCCAGTGTGGATCCTGATCCAGTCAGCTTTCAGGAGATTGTAGCAACCCACGTTTCTCAATAGTGGTGGTTACTTTTAATACAGAAGTCTGTTATATTTTTAGAACAGCCCTGCACAGCCAAAGACCCATTTGTCCCATTGTCCTCCCTTTGACAGTAACCAGCAGAAGATGCTTAGAACATAAGTATAGGCAGTAGGGCAAGCACTTTCCTTAGCTGTTGGCAGAAGCTTGTGTTATTTCCCAGCCTGAATGCTATATGCACGCTGTGGCTGTAGGATCTAACAGTCGTGTCCTCTGTGAGATTGTCCTGTTTCTTTTTGATCTGTTAGTCCCTACTGTATCTGTGAAATGACCATTGCAATGTAACTAAATGGTATATGAAAAAGTACTTATTAATGAACACTTAGTCTAGCAGTGTCACTGGATTCTGTCTTCTTGGGTTGACATACATCAAGAATAATTCTTCTCCCTTCATTTTTCTTTTCTTATCTCTACAGCTCTCCATTGTATTTTCAGAATTCATTCATTTTCTGAGCTGAGAGTTCTACTCTAACTTTTCCCTGATCCTCCTAGTACCCATCTCCACAGTGTTTCCAGTATTGTTACATCCTTTTTGTAACAGGATCCAGAGCTGCATGAAACATTCAGGATGTGAACATGCTTTGGCATTAGGCAGAGGGGTGAAGGTGCTTTCTGTCCTAAATCTTTCAGTCCCTTTCCTAAGGATTCATGATGTTCTGCTCATTTCTGTGAATTCAGCTGAGCCTTGATCTGATGTTCTCATAAGGCTACTCACATCTTTTTTCCAAATGCCTGTAACTGGTTTAGAGATGGTTGCTGTATTATGGGGTTGTTATTTCCTATGATTCTTTCTCATTTATTGACAACTGAGCTTTATTTGCCAATTAAAATGGGATGGATCTGATTCACTGATCTGTTTGAAGGTTATAATATCTATTCCGATCTAGTTAGCCAGTGGGGTGTTTTCCTCCACAGTGGGGAGAGAGATGAGCACCAGCAGACACTATTCATCAGGCCATGCTCACCTCTTAATGGCAGGATGTCTCGGTTGCTGGTGGGTCCAGGTGCCTTCTTTTTCTGCTCAGGTAACTGAGCTGTTTCTCAGATGGCCAAAGATCTAGTGAATTCTGCTCAGCGTAGTGAAAGAACTATTGAAAGTTTCTTTTTGCATATCACATATAATTGAGTATAATCATCCACATTTGCCAATTTCCTAGTAATCTCCATTTTAACTCACTTACAAATACGCTGAACAGCATAAATTTCAGCATAGTTTCTTTTGGTGACTCCTTTATAGCTTCCTCCAGTTTTAAAGTCCTAACCAATTTGTCTCACCCCAGAGAAGGTGGCTTTGTAGTTTAATAACCAATTAGAAGATAGCATGTGATCTGTTTTTTCTCTACAGAGGGATACATTTGGGTGTGTACCTTTTCCTTTTTGAACCAGCCAGCACTGATAACTGCAACATACAGGATACTGGGGTATGACTCTCGCCTTGTTCCACCTGCAGAAATTGTTTTCTTGCATTCTTGCTCCACTGTGTTTGCTTTCTGGAAGGCACATTGAATTTTGGCATTGAAATGCCAAAAGATTGTCTTTTAAAAGAGGTGTTTATGATAGACTGTGTTAATTGTTTACTCAGCTGTACTCTCAACTTCACCTATTTATTTGAAGTCCAATTCACCATCTGGTAATTACATTGTCTACATTCTTAGATGGTACATAATTAGCAATGGATGAAAAAAAATAAAAGAGATTTGCAAACTCTAGTTTTAACTTCAGCTTTTCTAATGAATGAATGTTTCCGTTGCAGAACTGTTATTAGTGTCTCACACCCATTCAGACCTATGAAGAAAACAGAGTATGTTTTTTAAGTTCAATCTAGATGAACATCAGAAACACTCAATTCAAGATAGATTTTTTGATTTTCTTATTTGATTTTGCAGTGTAATCTTTGGGCACTTTATTTTGCATTTTCAGCTGTTCACAGAGGCTTGTTTTAAATTCTTTTTTTGTGTAGATTTATATGTGTCTCCACCTGATCTTTATACTGAGTTCAACTTACAGTTAGAGACTCTTGATAAGTGCATGCTTCAGAAAGCACACCCACTGCAAAGATGAGCTATTTCATCAGTTGCCCAGGGAAGTTGCGAATGCTCCATTGCTGGTGGCGTTCAAGGCAGGGTTGGACATAATCTTGGGTGACATGGTTTAGTGGGAGGTGTCCTTGCCCATGGCAGGGGGAGGTTGGAAATGGATGATCTTGTGGTCCTTTCCAACCCTAACTATTCGATGATTCTATGATTCTTGTGCTCAAAACCTAAAGTGAAAATGGTGCTTACTGGACACCTATTATTCTTCATTGCTGAAATTCTATGCTGGCAGTCAAAGTAGACAGACACTACTACTGTTACTGCTGTGACTTGACTTTAAATCAGCTAATTCACTGAGCATGGTCTGAACAGAAGCAGGTATAGCTTAAATATTATTTTGTTGTTTAACAGGCTCTCTTAGTATCAGCAAATAGAAGAAGCCATTGCTGTGTGGTATTTTTTGACAGTCTCACAGAGTAGATCTGTATCTGTGATAATTACATGTTACTTGCTGTTAGACATTTCAGATAGAAGCACTTCAATCCAGCTGCACTTTGTTATCACCAGGAACTCTTGCTTTTCTTATACATCTCTAGGAGAAAAACTTGGATGAAAGGGTCATGAGAGTATAGAGTACATAAGTCTTTGGGGAGGAAAAGTTTAAGAACCCGGAGCACAGAGTTAGGGGAACTGTAAATATACAGGAACAAGGTGGTTAGTGAAAGGAGCCTGGGCCACAGAGAGATGGCTAATTTTGGTAATTGCTTACAAGAATTTGGGGCAGGTAGACGACATACATTTAGGAAAAAAGAAGCTGGGATATGGCTGAAATGTGGGGAATTGAGCTTCTGGAATGCTGAGGAGGATGAGCCTTTTGTTCATTTACAAGTGTAATGGAAGCAAAAGGAGTGTGGAATTCAAAGATAATACAGGTTGCATGTTGAGAGGACTGTGGGAGGGGCAGGATGCTGCTATTAGTCAGTAACCAAGCAAGAGAGGAATGCAAAGGGGGAACATGGGACTTGGGGAGAGCTGGAAAGTGAACTGGAAGACTTTAGTGGCAGTGTCAAGTAAGCAAGAATGTCAGATTGATGTACCAATGATAAGGCAGAACTGACAGTGCAAAGGTCAGCTTTAATAAGCTGAGAAGCAAGCTGAAAAAGGACAGAAGCAAATAGCAGCAAGTTCTTGCCCACTGCCTGCTCTTTCGCATGCCGTATTTGCACGTAGGAGATGTGTGAAGATGCAAGGTGACAGGGAGCTGCCACACACTCTGACAGACCTCTTCAGATGTGGGTTGGTGCCGGTCCAGCATCTCCAGCAGCACAAGAGAGAAGAGGAAAACAGGGCTGGCTGAGGAATGAGAAGTGTTTCCAGCTCAGTAGTGTGTAAGGGTACAATCTTTTTAGTCTGTGCTGTGAAGCCCAGTTTAAAGGGGACCTGGAAAAGCACAGCCATTTGACATCACACACAAATATTAATATCCCCCCAAAAAAGGATGGAAGGGAAACAACAGCCTCCTGTCCCACTGCCTGTATGCTTAGTGACTTATTCCACTGTTTACAGTGTTCATGGTTGTTGTTTACTTTATTACACATTAATGCATCTAATGTCCTCATTCCAGAATGCCTTCCTCACCTTCAGGAGCTTCTATTTGTTGATAACCTCACTGTTTTTCTCAGTTTATATATCTTTCATAAGCAGAGGGTACAGCTTGATTGTTGAGAACAACTTTTCAGCCTTCCCATAGGATTCATTGATTTGATTTCTGTTTCCAAATCAGTTTAAGACAGCCCTCTGTTATACTTTATTTTGCAGAGAAACTGGAAGTCTGGCAAGGTTAATAACATCTTTAAAAGAAAATGTATTTGGAAGTCCTACAGAACTGCTAAAATTAAGTGTGCCATCTTTGGTATATGGTCTCCAAAACAATATGGCATTTGTGGCTCTTAGCAACTTGGATGCAGCAGTCTACCAGGTAATACATGTTTTTATTAGTAACTGATCTGTAAGTATGTTTCTCTTTCCTGTTTCATGAGGCATGCCTGCTAGGTATTTGTCTGCCTACCATGTGGTACTCTCTTTAGCCTCAATGTTAAAAGCCAGATGATGTTTTTTTATATTCAGAGCATACACTCTCTTTTAGAGCTGTCTGGTTTAGAGCTCTGGTTTGCTCATCTAACCCACTTATTGCTGGAGTTGCTTCAAATTCACTTTATTCTAATCAGCAATGATACCAAACCTGAGGGATCAGTAGGAAGTCAGTATGAAATTGTATTTGTCATTCTGCAGTTGAATTCTCTATTTTGTTTTCTTGGTTTGGAGGAGTTTATAAAACCGCATCCTCTAAACTATATTCCCACCTTCCTTAGGTGACATACCAGTTGAAGATCCCTTGTACAGCTTTATGTACAGTCCTAATGCTAAACCGTACCCTTAGTAAGTTGCAGTGGTTCTCTGTCTTCATGCTGTGCGGTGGTGTTACCCTTGTTCAGTGGAAGCCTGCTCAAGCTACGAAAGTACAGGTAAGAATTTACATTTTGCCGCTTCGTGATGAAGAATATACTGTATTATAGTTTGTATTTCACTTCACAGCAGCTGGGATTACAGTGAGGTTTATTATATCCCACAGAGCAGTGACTGTTTTTTATTTCCAGCCACTTCATCTACAACATAACCACCAGTCTGCTCATTCTCTTTCACATTTATCACCAGTTTAGGCAAGCTTGTGGTATTGCTCCAGTCTTGTTGGTTGGAAAGCCAACTGATTGCTACAATTAGTGTAAATTACTACAATCGTCATAAGCAGCCTAATGCACCATCATAGGGGTATTTGATTAATATTTCCTGCAGCTGGCCCTGGTATCAATTGTAGTTGTTGGAGCAGAGACCTTGAATCAAAGCACTTGGCAAAATCAGGAGGGAAACTCCAGTGCCTTGTGGGTGTGGGTATGTCATTTAAACACACCCTTCTGAGGCACTGACCTAATCCTGTTCGAGGAAGAAACAAGTGTCTTCAGCAGCTGAGACATAAGCAACAGGTCAGTGGATTAGTGGGAAGGGCAGGTCCAGCAGCTGGGAAGAACACCCACTTCCAAGGAGACAGTGCTCTGAGCATGGCAGGGGTTGCTAAGGGTACACATGGGCAATGAAACACCACAGCTACCCCAGGCTAAATCAAAGGATAGCTCTAGCTAAGCAAGTACATTTTGCACTGTAATGAAATGCTAATCATTTTGCTGTACTTAACAAAGGACCTCTGGAATTGATTACTGTAAATTACTGAAGTGTTGTGTCCTTTTTAAAATAACGGTTGATGTTGCATGCAGGTGGAGCAGAATCCATGGCTAGGGTTTGGAGCCATTGCTGTTGCTGTATTGTGTTCAGGATTTGCAGGTATAGTATTATTTCTGAATGCAAGTCACATTAAAAGGACTGCACTCATGATGTTTAAACCAGAACTATCTACATTAGTTAGCTGTCTTTGTTGATTAAAAGATAAAAAATTACTTTACACCCTCTACTCATAACTACCTTCTACTTGCAGTAATTAACGGCAGATTCATTACATGATCACTCATGCTGTTAAGCAAATGACTAGGAGCATGTACTGTTGGTTTTATGTGATGCAACTTAGAAGGCTGGTTTGCACATGGAAGCATCTTTCAAATGGTTAGAATAATACTGTAGGGAACATCCGTAATCACTTAGTAAAATTAATTAATGTACATCAATTTTATAAATTGGGCTTTACAGTGAATAGCTCCCTTACAGTGATTGCACAAAATAGTTGCATTCTTTCAATAGGGGGAATGGTGGGGCTTCTCGCTCTGTTCTTGCACTTAGCCCCAAAATACATTTTGCCATGGTCCTGTAAATGTAACTGAGATGCCGAGGGAGCATGGGAAGGGCAGAGAGGAAGATGAGTAGCAAGAAGCCTAGATAGACTGCATGAAGGAGGTCTGGTTTGGTTTTGTTCTACAGCCAGTGTTTCCCCTCAGAGTAGTTTTTCTCTGGCTTCTTTTAGAAGATTTAGACACATATGGCTTTCTTCTCCCACAGAAGGATCGCAGCTTGCGTGTTTCCTCACCAACAGCTGTAGCTTTGAGGCAGCTGGGAGGACAGAGCATTTCTTCTGTGGAGCTCCTTGTGCCCTTGGGGCTTTACATGTTGAAAACATAAATACTATTCAAACTCCTTTCCTCTACTTCCTTCCCACACCCACATGAAGAAGCTATTTTGGCATTGAACCTTCAGTTTCTGGGCTGATGATGTTAAGTGTTTTGTATTATTCCAGCAAAGTCAACAAAGTTATGTAGTTTTGTCCCTCAGAGATAGAAGTTTTTTCTTCAAACCACCGATCCTGTGATAATTTCCAAGTATCCGGCAGACCAACAATGCTTGTAAAAGCATTGGACAAATACATAATGGCAGATCCCTTGTAATTTGAAACAGTACTGAAGAGTAATTTCTCCTAAACAGCACCCATTCCTTCCTTCATCTTGCCTAGTGGGATGATTTTCATGCATTTTCAGACATCTGAAAGCATAGTTCCATTGCTTTGCTTACCCTTGCCTTAGTTTATAAAATTTACAAGTATGGTTGATACTCAAGCCAAATCTCTGTTACCTGATTACATCTGCGTGTGCTTTGTGGGCCTTCTCAGTGGGCAGAAAGCTCAAGATAGATTCTTCTGGGTTCTTTTAAGCACTGCAGTCATTAACAGTACTGGGGTTTTGTTGATGTTAGACTTCAGAACTCTGTATTCATATGAGATAATGCCATATTTCCTTGGTGGGTTTTTTATTATTTGTACCCCTGAAACATAACTCTTCTCTAATTTATTCCCCATACTGTATTAAATTATAAATTGCATTTTTCATGAATAAAAATGTAGTAAGACCTTCCTTGAAGCTACCTCAGGGATTTAGGGAGGTGTGCATAGGGCTTCTAACTCACAGATCTTCTTTCTCTGCCATCTTTGTCAGTTCTATATACTTTTCTTATATGATTATGAAGGCTCTTGGGTGACATTAGTCATCAATAATTAGTCAGGAGAGCTCACACCAGAAAGTCATGGAAGTGGCTGAGACAATCTGAGTCCTGCAAACTACTGTCTGTGTTTTGAAATCCTGAGAAAATTCCAGAGATAAGCAGAGTCCTCATCCTGGAGCGGTGATTAAAAAGGCAGGTAGTGATGGCTTTCTCAAATGTCGGCCTTTCAGCCTGACATACACCTCTCAAGTACAGTAATGAAAAGGTATTTGGGGAATTTAATTGAGGCAGAGCATAAAAGTAATGCTCAGCAGTGTGGCACTGTGAACAAGAGCTTTAGATTAAAATGAATTCCATTTCCTCAAAACCAATCTGTAGTTTCAGTTAGCAGGAAGCGTTGGTTTTGATTTGCTCTTGTGATCCCCTGAAGCTGTGGTTTCAGAATGTGGCTGCTCTGCCAAGTACTTTGCAAGCTCGAGGCTTCTGAGGAATTCTCAGTCTCAGTACTGAGCTAATACGGTCCCACCCCTGTTTTCAGGTTTTTACTGCTAAGTATCCCAGCGGAGGGGAAAAAAATTGTCATACTGAAATACATAAATACTGCCCGGGCAATAAAGTACCAGGTGCCAAGGTGAAAGGTTTGGGTTGTTTTCTTGGTGTAGAACTGTACAGAAGAAACTGCTGGACAGAAACCTAGCAAATCAAACAGAAATGAGGAGTAGTTTCAATTGTCAGTGAGTTCTTACAACTGTAAAGAGAAACAGAATCCATTTTTGACATTCTATACCCATTAAAATCCTGTTGTGGAAGACATACGTTGGCAGGATGTGGTGTTGGGTCCTTGACATTTGGAAGCATGTAGGACAGGATGATTGCAGTAGAACCAATGGTTCACACATGGTTCATAGTGTTTGAAGGATGACACTGCATGTCACTGAAACTCTTTTATTCTTTTCTTTTTAGGAGTCTATTTTGAGAAGGTCTTAAAGAGTTCAGACACTTCCTTGTGGGTGAGGAATATTCAGATGTATTTATCTGGGATTGTGGTGACTTTATTTCTTGTGTACATGTCAGATGGAGCCCAAGTCCTTGAGAAAGGGTTTTTCTATGGATATACATACTACGTCTGGTTTGTCATCTGTAAGTATCTTGTGGTTTTAGGATTTTGTTACAATGTTCTGCTTTTTTAACCATGATGTAACTGATTGTACAAAGCCACAAACCCAATCTGATGCACTATTTTTTTAATGTGCTTTGAAAGATTCTATTTAAAAGTATCATATTCTTGGAAATTACTCTTCCAATTTAAAATTGTGCTGAAGCAGCAGTCTAAATAACAGCATTGAGTTTATCATCTATAAATTAGTTGCATCTGAGCTACTAAGATGCCATGCAGACATCCCATTTTGCTGAATGTTGCATTAAATCATCAATTAGGTCGACATAGCCTAAACAATCAGTACACCACTGGAGTAAAATGCATCATTTGGAGAGTAACCTACTGCACCTTTACTAATAGAAACCTGTTTATCTGCTTTCCAGTTCTCTCCAGTGTAGGTGGCCTCTACACCTCCGTTGTTGTTAAGTACACAGATAACATTATGAAAGGCTTTTCTGCAGCAGCAGCCATTGTTCTTTCAACTGTGGCATCAGTTGCCCTCTTTGGCCTCCAGATAAGTAAGTGCCGTTTTGCCTTTGATTTGACTGTAGGTGTGTGTTTCACTAGCGGGCTGTATGCCAGTCATACCAAAGCAGTCTTTGCATCTCCTTTGTATTTTTCTGGTTTTAACTTTGTCTTCTCCAGGTCTCCTGTGTGATGGTGTATTGCATAAGGTGCCTGATGATCCTGTGCTTTCAGAGGCATTCATGGTTTGCTCTTTTAGAGGCATCCTACAACCTCAAAAGGAAAGGTTGTGTTTGAAACAGCTTATGAATTCATACAGCTTTATCACAGAATGGTTTGGGTTGGAAGGGACCTTAAAGATCATCCAGTTCCAACCTCCCTGCCACGGGCAGAGACACGGACTAGACCAGGTTGCCCAAAGCCCCATCCAACTTGCCCTTGAACACTGCCACAGATGGGGCAGCCACAGCTTTTCTCAGCAACTGTGCCAGTGCCTCACCACCCTTAGTGAAGAATTTATTCCTTGTATCAATCTACCCTCTTTCAGTTTAAAGCCATTCCCCCTTGTCCTGTCACCTCATGTCCTTGTAAAAATTCCCTCTCCAGCTTTCTTGTAGACCCCTTTAAGCACTGGAAGCTGCTATGATGTCTCCCTGAAGCCTTCTCTTCTCCAGGCTGAACAAGCCGAAGTCTCTCAGCCTGTCTCTATAGCAGAGGTGCTTCAGCCCTCTGGTCATCTTCGTGGTGCTTCTCTGGACTCACACCAACAGGTCCACATCCTTCTTACGTTGTACGTTGAGCCACTGACCACGGCATTTTGAGTGTGACCATACTGCTAATTCCTTACCCAGGAGTGGTCCACCCAAGTCTATGCTTTTCCAGTTTAGAGAAAAAGGTGGCATACAGGACAGTGTCAAATGCTTTTCACAAATCCAGGTAGATGATGTCAGCTGCTTTTCCCATATCCATCAATGCCTAGCCCCGCTGTAGAAGGCCACCATATTTGTCAGGCAGGATTTGCCCGTAGCGAAGCCATGTTGGCTTTATTTATGAATAACCTTCTGATGCAGTTTAGTGTGTGATATAGCTGTTTACCCAAGACTGCTGTTGATAAGTTATCATTTCTTGTTGGTTTTAGTACAGCCAGTGCCAAATTAGTTCCTTGGCTATTTCTGCAAGGGCTTTACACATCCTTGTTAAGTTATACCTGCTACTGCATTAACTTCTGCCTCCCCATTTGCTGTGTACACCACCACATGAGAGCAAATCAAACAGGAGCTGGGGGTGTGACTGATATGTGGTGAATATTTTTGAGAGTAAACAGCAAATTGTTCTGGGCTGCTCTGCAACCACAGATGATTTCCTCTCTGATCAAGTCTGCATCTGATACTATACCTAGTAGCTCCTGCTCAGGCCTTTGCTCTTTAGGTTTGGGTGTGTTTTGCTTTCCTGATATAGTCTGAATATGATGTATAGTGTAACGATGGTGGCTTTCTGATGTGGCCTTAGATGAAGCTGAAGGAAAGCTTGTCAAAGGAGAAAATCATCAGTGAGTGCTTGGCTGAAAAAAAGTACCTTAAAGCAAGTGATGTGAAGACACAACTAGTTTTAAAAACTCACTTGGGCAGAACGTTTTCTTGATGGCTGACACAACTCAAGCCTGGACTGTTGATCTTTCTGAGAAAGTGTCATTAACAGTGTTTCTTAACCCTGTCTAGATGTGGAAAGACAAACTGTGCTATCACACACTTTATCACACCGACTGTGTCTCTATGATTAAGTTTGTTGCAATGTAAGCCTTCTGGATGGCATCTGGAAGTGCAGGAGATGTTTCACACTTGCTTTCCTGATGACCACCGCGTTCTTGCTGATACGAGACTAATTGAAGAGGTGTGGGGATTGAGTAAATGCTTAAGAGTCCTCAGTAACAGAGGATGATCTAGGTTCTGTGACTTATTAACAACTCATTGTCCTGATTAGTTGAGTAACTTTAATACTGTCATTCAGAGAGGTGTTTATTTAAACTGTTTTATCTCCTTCCAGCTGTTACCTTCTCCCTGGGTGCTCTCCTGGTGTGTGTTTCTATTTACCTCTATGGATTACCTCGACAAGACACCATGAAAATCCAGCCATCAGAGACAAAGAGCTCAAAAGAGAGGCTTGCTACTGTGTGACGTTGTCCATAGAAATGGACAGGCAGGCAAGAGGGAAAAACTGGACTTTAAAAAACCTGCATTTTTTTAAAATTAGCCTTAAGCTACTCATGGAATGGTTGAAGTGGGACAGACTGAAAGCAGAAGTTAATTCTGCTTTACATGGGGAGTTTCCAGTGGCTGACACTGAGGATACATCACAGCTGAGGAACCAGACGGGTGTTTTACCAAGGGCATTCTTCACTCACAGCGAACACTGGAAAGCCCGTGCACAAGGAAAGCAGAATGAAGGAACTGAATATTCAATTGTATATAATGTATATAATAGAAGGAAATTGGTTCTTTGTGTATTTGATAAACTGTCTTGCCCTTTGAGGGCAGAAATGCCCAAAAAGCTTCATGAAAAGTCTATTAAAAAGAGCAACGACTGCCAGCATTTTCTCTTAAACTAGTTGGCAGTTGCAGTTTGATTAACAACAGAAAAGTTTCTCTTCTGGGTGAGAAATATATGAGATGACCCGACTCCATCAGGAATAGCCATGCTTCAGGCATCACTTGCTTATCTGGCGGTGATTAGAAGTAGCTCTTGCTGTTTGGTTTAAAAAGCCAGAATGAAAGACTAGTGCTTAAGTTCTAGATTTTCTTAGACTTTTCAAATGTTTCTTATACCTGCTGAAGCTGGCAGAGGGATTTTCTGTGTTTTTTGTCAAGCCCCAGTTGTACAGGGGAAGGTTCATGTTTGTTCTTGCATCTCTGGCTTAAGTACGAACAAGTCTACTTAGTCTCAGATGATAAGATTTTTATCTATATGCTTTCTCTCTAAACCTTTTTGTGCATACCAAGTGATGCTTGAAAAGACTTCCTGTAATTCATGTTAGGATTTAATTCATGTTAGGATTTAATTCATGTTAGGATTTAATTTAGGAGCGCCAACTGTGTAATTTCAACCTCCTCCCTCATTTTCTGAGGCCTCATACAGTTCAACCCTTCCAGAAACTGCACCTCTGCACTGAGGGAAAAACTAACTGGTGCAACTTGGGCAACTCATCCACCTTCAAAATGAAATCAGAAACATGACCTAGTTCATACCCTAGTTAGATTCCTTCAGACATGAATTAACCAGCTGGATTTTACTTGAAAGTGGGGTATGTTAAGCACATCAGAAACAAACACTTAAATTCTGTTCCAGTGGGAAAGGACAGTCCTCCCTGACTTCTGCCAACTGTGCAGCTGGAACAGTGTGCCACCCCCATGCTGCTCTGATGAGTGAAGGCTTTGGTGGTGGAGATACTGTCAAGTCACCTGCGCTACCTCACATGTAATGCCCCACCTCTGTTCAGTGATGTGATGGCTCCATGTGCCACATCTGACTGCTTGTATAGTACTGAGGGAACATGGCAAGTCCTGTTCCACCAGTTGGGCAGCAAATCCTCTTCTTCCCTGTTGTCAGGTCAGTGACAGCTAGCAGTTCGGTTTGGTTAAAGTTACCCAAGGGGGAGTGCAGTACAACACATACGGAGTAAGTCTCTGGCCTGATCTGACTCAGTGTTCCAATATACAGAGCATCCGCAGCTGACATACTATGCCTAAGTACACAATGGCAACTGCAAAAGGGGAGAACTTTGATCACTTACGGCAGCACATTTAACACCACTTCCTCCACCAAAAGGCTGTTATATTTGCATGGCAAATAGAGAGCAGTTCTCTTTTATGGGAAATACCATGTAGATGAATGTCGTAAGTACACTACTACCAAGTGCCTGAGAGAAGGTGACTGGGTTCCCCTACATGGCAGTCAGTGTGATGGAGCAGACAAACCTTCAAGAACAGGCAGAGAGGTTCCAGACTGCATGAGCACGGACACACAGGAGAGTATTTATATTGTCTTAAAAAACCCTTTTACTGAGAGATGTGACTTTACATGGCATACAGCCTCATCACATTCGAGTTACAGGTGTGATGCCAAGAAGTTTCATCCCGTTGGCTAGAACTGAGCGAGCAGCCTGAAAGAGACAGCACCTTGCCTGGAAAACAAGAAGAGCCATTAGCCTACAGTACTGCACAGAACAGAATGTGCTTCTCAGGACAGCAATTAGGAGCAGCCTGTCAGAGGTCAGAACACTGTGTGCATCCTTCTGTACCCATGCAGAACACTGGGAGTTGGACCTACACATGATCTGAGTAACATACCAATACTGGCAGAATTCATACCAGCTGTTGCTAGCCCATTGCAGGGTCAACAAAGGGACACTTCTGTCAGGGGCTGCTTTTGAAGTCAAGCTGAAAAAGCAGCAGTCTGCCCAACCCTGTACCCTCAGGGCAAGGTAACCAGAGGAGCTGCATGCAGAAGAACTAGCAATGACTAGAGAGGGAAAATTTTTCTTGCCCAGCAGCTGTTACAGCCTGCAGATCCTGCTGGAAACCCTCCTCTCACGGTGCATGGGTTAGAGGCTGTCAAGCAACTATGAGCTGCTTTGAAATTTTCACTCTTCCTTGTCAATGTCATAGCTGATACACAGCTGGCTGTCTGGGAAAGGCTCTGTTAACCCTCCTTCAGAAAAACAGTTCTTGAAAGCTGTCACACCGTAAGATGTTTACAGTTTTTTACAGGATAAGGCACTGAAATTTTCCTTATAGCTTGGACTGGCTTAGTCTGTCTTCAAAGGCATGAATACCTGCAGCATCTAAGCTCAAACACACTGCACAGCTCCATCAATTCCACTGAACTGAAAAACTGAAGCTTTTCCCCCCACAGCACAGCTCAACACTTAAATGTGATTTCCTACCAAAATCAGATAGATAGTTGCTTTTGAAATAGATTAAAGAGGCAGTGTAATTAGTATACCATTTACTGAGCTGTTAGGGGGTCAAACATTGCCTGGGAGATGAGTAGAAAATAATTTGCATATATTTGGAACTGCAGATTAACAGCTGTCAGCCTCTGCTTTAGCTGGAACTGCAATACTTGGGATACGTAGATGGCAAGAGGGAGGAGGCTGAGTCAGTTATCTCCTCATTCTCTTGTCTTCCCACATAACCACTAAAAGAAACCATCAGAAATTCACCAGCGAGTTAACTTGCTCAAATGTTTACTTCTGACTGGGTTTGAAGCAGTTGTCCTTATGGAGATTTGTCTTTTGGGAAGATCAGGCAGAGCAAACCCAACAGTGACAGCAGTGCCTGCCTCCCCAAAGGAGAGCCTGCCTGCTGGCTGCTTAGCCTGCAGGTGGTGTATTCACCCCAGTGGTTACACAGCTAGGCTGGCAAAGCCCAAGGGAGCATTTGTCTTGGAAGGGACACCCTACTCAGACCCCAGCCACAGAGCAGCCCTATGCTGTGCCATACCTGTGCTACTTTAGGAGTGCTGCCTTTCACAGGAAGGGTTTTATGTGCCACAGCTGCAAGATGGCTGAAATGGAAAACACAAGGAGAATGCTGAGAACAAATAAGTCTCTTGACAAGAGGAGTGCTACGGACTACAAAAAGCAGTAGAACTGGAAGAGCCACAACTGCAGCAGGCCAGAGACTTATCTCCACTTGGCTGAGGGAAGGCATGTTTTTTTATGTAGTCTGCATATCATCAGGGCATGTCATCAACACCTTCATGCTTGTAAAACAACCCCAAATTGATCCACCCCTGACACCTTCCCCCCCAAAAACAAACCCCAAACCAAAACAAAAACAAACCAACCAACCACACCCACATAAAACCCCAAACTGGTCTGGAAAGATCCTCAAAAGCATGCCCTGTCCTTTCCAAGGTGTGAGATTCCTGATGCAGTTTTCCTTAATTCATTAAGGCTTTTCCTATACACATGCCTACCACATGTTCCAGGTCTTCTCCAGTGTTTCACAGTGCTGTTAAAAGAGACAGGCCCCTATGGAGGTAAGTTATATGGCATATAACTTACAGTAGTATGCTTGGTCCATCTCAACACACAGGCTGAGATCAGTGGTTAAAGGGGTTTGGACAGAATTTCCTAGCTGAAATGTTGAACTTTGAGAGCATTATCATCACTCAAATCTGCTGTTTAAGATATGGTTAGTCCATTGTGATTTTGGGTTCAGACAGTTACAGCAATGTGATCCTTTTTTGTTGAAAGCATTTAGTTTCTGCCTCCTTTGTTCCTGGCTCCAGCCTCCACCTCTGTTACATTATTTGCTATCCTACTTCATACCTTACCTGCTCCAGAGAAACTGTCCCACAAATTTACATCTTCTCACTGCTTTTGCTCTTCAAAGCAGTACAGATGTGAGGGTTGGAGAGCCAGCTCAGGAACACCTGTCCCTACCAGAGATAGATGGCCAGTATCAGCAACCACCTTACCTAAGTGTGAGGAGGTAGCTGACAATGTGCTTGGGTTGCAGATCCTGAGAAGACTGATACAGAACTTCATCATACCTGTGAAGAAAGAAGGGAGTGTTTGGTGTTAAAGGGATTGGAAGGTATACTCAGATAAAAGGCTCATCAGGCAGCTTAAGTCAGAACACAAGTGCAGAGTTGACATGAACAATCTTCCCAACCAGACCTAACCCATGTAATTAGTCCAGAATTTAATATTTCTTTCTCATTCACTTATTGAAGGAGATTACTTGTGCTTCTCATCATGCAAGCACTGTAGATGGCAGAGCTCAAGGCAGGCTAGAGCAAAGAAAACACAAGAATTGAATTTGCTCCTAGAACAGTGTCTGGTTTTACACTTCAACAGTAACTTTAAGTTCCTAGGAGCAAAAAAAATACCTATTAAATAAATAAGGCAGTGAAAATCATCCCCTGGAGGATGTTGCTTTTAGTAAACATGGATTAGAATTTTAAGTAGCTAAAGGATTCCCTTTAGCTTGCAGCATTAGAAAATACAAAACCAAAATGGGTGTACATAGTCCTGGAATAAAATCAACTTTTGTAAGAGGATATTAAACTGGCAGAATCATGGAGATCCATTTTCTTTTTTGTTTCATGTGTTCTGCTGTCCGCTTGTACATATCCTCTTTTTCCCAGCCTGCAAAAAGCTACCAACACTTCTGCGGCTGAATAGATTTCCAAACAAAAAGTCAGGAGTGGACTTCTTTGCTCAGCTTTCAGGCCCATCCTGTGAGAATGAAGACCTTACACCCACTGTAGGGGAGGATCAAGTCTGAGATCATCTTAAGAACCTGAATGTGTACAAGTCCATGGGACCTGATGAAATCCATCCGCGGGTCCTGAAGGAGCTGGCAGATGAAGTTGCTAAGCCACTGTC
>JASSUY010008071.1:0-30659 GCA_032466535.1 Forpus xanthops | reverse complement strand
ATACAGGTGCAGGTATACCAGCAATAGCAGTTTATTCTTCATTAAATCAATGGGAGTTTTACCATTGAGTTCAGCAGCTAAAGCACTGTATGATTTTTTAAAACTCACCTGACACTGAAATGTTAGTACTTTAATTCTCTGGAATTAATCAACAGCCATTAAATATTATAATAAATAGAAAATGTATGAGAGCGTTGCCTTGACTATCCTTCCTACGTGTCTTTATTCATTTTCACTTACAAAGAAAATCACTTAAAAAGCCAGAAAAAACATCAAAACGTTTCCCTGTGGCTAAAAGAGTGTTATCTTGCTTTCCTTTCAGACAAAATACTAGCTTACAACATTTACATTCAGTGTTCAAATCAGGTAAGTGGAAGTAAAAGTAACAGGGTGGCTGGGTTCTTTTATAATTGTGTGAAAAGAGCAATCACATTAGTTTATGAACAGCAAGTTCTTAGGTCAGGGAGCATTGAGAGACAAGCCATAAAGTAAAGAATACAGCGAGGATATCAGTAAAATAGTAGAATCAGCACTTCTTACTCATTTTAACTGGAAAGGATGAGGCCTGCCTTGAGAACTAATGCTTCTTAACAGTATTTGGGAAGAGAGCCAAAAGGAAAATGCATTTCAGAAAAAGAAAGATGGGCCAGTATTTGTGAGGATAGATAATCACGGAAAGCCACCCTAAAGCAGCTAAATCCAGGTTTTTAAATTGTGCATGAATGAGACTTTCAAGTCCTTGATGAAAATAGAAATCAGTGGTGTATTTGTTAGATTACTAGTGAAACAGAAGCTTGAAGCTCAGGCATTCACTTGCTGCCCAATCCAAAATTGAATTTATGTAAGTAACCTAACTAGCTACATGGGCACTTAGGGCCATGGTTTAGTGGTGGGCTGGACAGTGCTCGGTTAATGGTTGGGCTCAATGATCTTTCCAACCTAAACAATTCTATGATTCTGTGACTCTGTGATGTTCAGTTAGGTCTAAATGGGCTTTGCAAGATGGAACTAGAAGATATGTTACCTTAAAGATGTGTCTATCCTGGAATAGTCCATGCAGGGTTCACAAAATACAATTTTTCAGTTATTTACTGCTTCATTTTATGGTATTGTTTGTTTAGTTGGAATTTATTATAAAATGCAGTTGATGCAAATAGTCTAAGTATAAATGCAGCTTACTGCTCCTTCATCCTTTTCTTCCTCAAGTTATTTTGGACTTTAAGGCAAAACTATAAGTGCTTTCATAATAATCAGCAAAAATAATTCTTTAGGCAAACACTGGGTATTTTTTTTATTTTTTTTTTTTTTTTTTATTTTTTTTCTCAGAAGTAACCACTTTCTCAAGATCAAACAGATGTGAAAAGCTTTTGGAACAGAAATCTGTATTTGTACTGATGAAAAACTTTATATAGTACAACTAAGTGTTCTCATATTATAGCAAAGATATGACATGAAAACTGCTGATATTAGGATGAGTGATAATTAAAGTACACAGATTATAATATTAATTTCCTTTTAAGAAGCATTTGACATTGATTTTAATTTGACTCCTAAATAGGATTAGGTGCTAATCAACTTTGGCATCAAGACCAATTTTGGTTCTAACATGTTAGTCTTTTTAAATAGAATATGTTTTGTATGTTTTTATGATTATTCATATGTCTACAGACAGCATACAGAAGAAGAAATCTAAGGGTCTCAGTTCTAAATCCATTCTTATATTAAAGGTTTACAAGCAGTCAAATGTTAATTTTCATACCTTTCTGTAAACTAACAAAACATCCTTAATCGTTACCCATTTCTCTTTAAAAAGATTTTAGAGGTATATTTTTCTGTCTTGATCGAGAAGGTTTTTTCCACCATTGTAAAACTATGCATTTTTTAAGATAGTATTTTTTTAGACTTTGTTTTTACTCACTTATCCTAAAACATGCAATTTTCTTTTGTAACAGAGTCCTTCAATCTAATACCAATACCTCTCTTGTCAGAGAGGGACTCAGAAAAATCTGTAATGCTGCACATCCCCAGAGCACCCTGCTACCTTATTAAAACCCCAAACTGATTGTATCTAATGCATTACTAGACTATCATGGAGTTTCTCATTTTGAAGAGAGGGAAGAAAAAAAGAACCAAGTAAATAACACTGAAAATTTCACAGCATCTATATATTTTCTTCAGTGTGAAGGTGCAGTTTTCCTTGTCACTGAAAGTGATCATGTAACCATTGATATCACAGATAACTAGAAATAAATAGGCAGATTTATCATCAGTTGGTCTTACAGTTGAAAGATTCACAATGCTGTGAATTACTAGTGATTTTTTTAAATACAATAAGCAGTGAGTTTTGATTTTAGAACTTGTCCTCTGTTCATTTAGATTGACATCCATAGCTGACAGCAAAAACATAAGCGAGCAGACTTTTTTTTTTACATAACTTCTTGTGGGTTCATTTTGTTCTTTTATAATAGTAATTTTCATAGGAAATTATGTCATCAATTTTAATCTCTCTGTGACTTAATATCCATCTTATGCAGGTCTAAACACTGTACAAGCACAGAGGGAAGCTAGCACACAGCCATGTCAAATATATGTATTGCATAATTGGGAAAATTAAATTTCTTATGGCTCTGTCTAATGAATGGTGGAGGAGTTGCACTCTTCATTTTCCCACAGCTAACCAAACAAAAAGACTGGGCAAGTACCTGGAAATTTTCAAGTCAGGCACTGACTGTTCCATGAAGATCTAATGTCAAAGAGGGGAATTGTCCCAGGATCTTTGTCTGCCCTCACAAAAAGAATACTGCATATTTTCTAGAGAAATATACTGAAGGATTAAAATAATTTTTTAAGCATGCTATCCTCATATTTGCTTTAGTTGTCTCATGGGTTATAAAAACTAACAGGACTTGAACTCTGCTTCATTTTGGGAAAAGTATCAAAAAAACTGCTAATCCAGATCTTAAGTAAAGGTCTTAAGGGATAAATGTGCTTCACTCCCCTGATTTATATCGTAAGTATGCTATAACCTTTCTGCTGAGATCAGCCCTTCCACAGGTTCATCTTTCATTCTCTTCCTAAGTAAACCACTAATGAAGTAATTGATTAGGAGAGATTGCATAAACATAGTTAAATCTTGAACTTTTTACCACCACTTCAGATGAGCTTCATATACTATGCTGCTAGAGCAATAGTGAAAAAGAACAGGATATAACAACCCTTTCCCCCTATTTTATCTAAAGACATCACCAAAATTAGTGATGGACTTAATTGCCAATGTTTATTTTGCTTTTAAATATTCAAAAAGGATATTTGGTAGGCGCAGCAATAGCATGAAAAATAGCTTTGTGGAAAAGACAGAAATTCATTTCACAGCAGATTTTGTATGCACCTGTAGGAAAAATAAAGCAATACTTTATCATGAGAGAAACTGAAACAAAAGCTCTAATTTTCTAAATATTCTATAAATATTTTCAAATCAGTAGCCTTTTTACCATGGGATTGCCTGCGTATTATAAATACACAGCTGCTGATGCAGCACAACTGCTTGCATGCTGTTCTTCTAAACAATAGAATCATGCTGTCTGTATCTGTCTTACACAAGATATTTAATATATCTTACATGTCTTACATATGTTAAACTATTCACAGAAAATTTAATAATATCTGGAGGAGAAATTGAGAGAGAGCCAACCTTTGACATTAAATATCCTGCCTGGAATTCATCTCATGAAACATTAACTGCTAAAGAGGTATTGAGGATTTTAGTCTGAAGCAAGAATTTAGGATGAGTTAGGTAATAAGGGAAAAAAAGTAGAAATAGCCATGTTAAGACTCCATCCTAAAATGATCATCAAGAGCAAATTACTAAGTATTGACATTGATAACTAATGACATTTATGCAGCTAAATATAGGTGAAATGCATTCAGAACTAATAATATAAGTACCAGGAGAATTTGGATCAGGTTCTCTGAGGCAGAGGTAGAGAACTGAACTGGAGTAAAGTCTCTAGACAGTGAAATACTGGCAGAGAAGCATACCAGGTACTGCGGCTCTTCCTCTTCCAGTTTGTCCCTACAACACATAAAACACAATGTCTCTTAAAGTCTGTACTCATTTTGGTCATTTAAGGAAAGTATGTGGAGGAATAGTCAGTTTGTAAGTCCAGCAGCAGTTAAATGTGTGCCAGAAACCTGCCTGCCTGCTTCAGTCAGTATGCATGCAGTCTGGGTGTGGTCAAAAACAGAGACTGTGGTGCTGAAAATACACTGAAGTAGTCTAGGTACCTGAGGAAGTCATCTACTGCAACTGTTATGCAAAAGAGCTATCTGGGTTTTTGAGGCGCTTAATTTTTTATTTAGGCATTTGAAAGTGGCAGCTGAACACTCATGTCCCATTTGGGAATTTGGTGTAAATGAAATTGATGTGTTCTAGCTCTTTCCTAAGTCAAGTGGGAATAAAAAGTCTTTGTTTTGCATGTTATTTCTGATCTATTTTGGAGGTGATTTTTGCCTTATTTTACTGCATTCCCAGAGGATGATTATAAGAAACTATGTGCTTTAGGCCCTGGGAAAAAGAGCTTCTTTTTTATTATTATTTTTAAGGAAGTATATTCAGTGACTGTGAGCATATTTAAGTATACCCTTAATCACACAACAGAACTGCTATTTGCTTTGGCCACTAACATAAACAATTGTGGTTTAGTCATTGAGATTGTATTAAAATCCTTCGAATACTGTATATTTCAATGCACTTTATGCAGTTATCTTTATGATCCAATATATGTATCTCTGCATGGTACAGGAAACCAAGAAGCTAATTTTGGATGGTGCATTTGGTCACCTGGAGACTGGAACACACCAGCTTAATATTTGCTAGTGCATCTCTTATTCTTCAGTCCTCAGTGATGGGTTTGGAGAAGGGAGGCTGGGAACAGTCATTTAGCATAGATTCTCTGTACTCAAGTTTACAGAATGTTGTAACAGCCTCAATAATGATCCAGACTTTTTCTTCTCTGCTCAAATCATTTCATACTGAGTACTCAGAAAGATAGCCATACCCCAGCTGATTCTGATCTATGATATTTATTTTAGTCTCTGTTGCCAAGCCAAGGACTGCTTTCCTTGGCTACATTTTCTTTAGACTTAGACCCTAGTAGCCAATAATAATAAAAAGTATTAATGGGAAGGTGAACGATAACAAAATAGCATACAGAAAACTAATACCTAGTGGAGCAGTTCAAATGTCAATATTTGATGCCATTATCTTCCCTCTCAGATCATTAAACAGCTGATGATACTGAAATGGAACAGAGAAATGCTTTGGCAGTATTTTGTGTATAACTATTATGCTTCCTTTCTTGAACTGTTTGCAGAAGCATTGGGTGGAGTTCTCACATGTTCCAAGGAAAGCTTCTTTTACAATTTCATAAATAGCTACTGAATTAAATGACCAATAATTTTCAACCTTTCTAGATAATTATGGGCTGAACCATTCTACTCAAAGCTTTACAAATGTATGGACATTTGAATAAAATACAATTAATCCTCTGTTTTATCCACCTTTTCTCCTTGAGAGGGTAAATGGGAAGCCATAAATAAATGCTTGATACAGCTTGTATTGTAACATCAAAGTGGGAAATACGAAAACACTGAAGTAAAACGGCACCGAAGTAACAAGAAAGATAATACTGTTCCTGATAACTGTGATAGTACATTAACCAGTAGAAATTCAATTTAAGTATGCAGCAAAGTTTTAGAATATATTTGAAATGAAAGGATGATAGGATTACTACCATATGAACATACTGTTCTCATACAGATTCTCAAACTGCCAGTGGGACTGAAATGTTTGTATTCTTGTGTGTCCTTCCTATTTTTAGTGAATGAGATAAATTCCATCAAATTTTGCTCTTCTCTGTCCTGTAAGATATCAGAAAATATCAACTGCTTTGTCTCTAAGAGATGTTTTATCCTAATGCAAGCCACAGGCACTGCACTAAACATTATTCTAAGGCCATACTTTCGGCCTTATGCTGTATCAAACTGATACTATAAGCAAGAACAAAAATAATAATAATCTAAATTACCAGATAAAATTCAGAGTAGAAAATATATATATATACTTTCAGAATTCAAAATAAGGAACTAACCTTATAAAAGTGCAGGTCCTTACTTTACAGCTGTTAGGCTGAAGAGATAAAAATCAAAAGAATCAGAAAAAATAGGAAGTCCTAGAAGAAACTTCAAAGGTTCATATTCCCTATTTTGAAACAAGACAGAGTTCTGTGCCAACAACACTGCAGATCTGACCCTTTACTCAGGATTACCATTTCACAAATTCCACAGGCAATCTATACCTGTATTCAGTTGGCTTTAATCTTAGAGAATGTTCATATTAATTAACTAAATTTTCCTTGCTAGAATGCAATACCATTCTTCCTTTTTCTTATACACAGAGGGCATGGAAAGTAGCTTATTTCCTTTGTCTTTCCAACTGCTTCTGAATATTAAAGACCATTCTTGTATTCCAGCTTCAGTAATCTGTCTTATGTGAACAATAAATATGCCAGTTTGTGTAGGTTATGTTTATTAGGCATCTAGTTGTTCCCCTGTAGGATCTCTAATTGGCCAATTATTCTTTGAAATTCAAGGCCCAAAACTGGACTCAGTAGACAGAAAAGGTTTGCCAATCCCAAAGAATTATTCTATGTGGCTTGCAAAAATTTTTCTCTTTCTGCACCTCAGTATGATAGCCTTTTTTCACTCAACTGGAATTGACAGTTTTCTATCAGCTGCCATGCCTTAGACTTTTCCCTTTATAACTGCCACTCTGCCTGTTGTGTCCCATCTTGTATTTTTGCTGCTGATTACTCTGCCTCACTGAAGAGCAGTGTAGGTTGGTTCTGGGCTGTTTTTTGTTTGTATTTTTTTTTTTGGGGGGGGTGTTGTGTTTTTTTATTTTGTTTTTTTTTTTTAGTTTGTTGTGGTTTGTTTTTTGGTTTATTTTGTGTTTTTTTTTTTTTGGTTTTATCATTGCTGTTGTTTTTCTGTAAGGAATCCCATCCTGTTTCTTTAAGACCATTTTGTCATTTTGTTGGTCCTTTTTTCTGAACCATTTTTTTATATTGCAGTCTGTGAATTCAATAGATATATTCTCTATTCTTTCACTCAGGCTATCAATGAAAAATGAAGACTATTGACCTGTTACTGGATCTATACCTGTTGATCATCATATATCTTTCCAGTCTAACAATGAACTACTGATAACTACTCCCTGAGTGCACTTCTTGACCCAGTGTTGCAGGTGTCTTAGAATATTTTTGTCTGCAACATTGCTTATAAAAATGTCTTGTGAGGCGATGTCAAAAATATTTTTTAAGCTGGTATGTCTTATGCTACTCTCTTTTTCATAAGGCCTTATTCTTAGAAGGAAATTGAAATGACTTCTTTCTTGACAAATACAATCTGGCTGCTATTCATCTTGTTATCTTTCAGGTTTCCAAAATACTTAATTTTTTCCAGTATTCCTGAAATAGAACTGATTGTAAGATTGGTAGTTTATAATTCCTTGTCTCTTCCTTTTCCCACTTTCTAGAGATAAATGTTATGTTTGACCTTTTTAAATCTTCTGAAATGTCATCGTCTTCTCGAAGGTCTGAAAGATAACCACAAATGTTTCTGACATTGTTGTAGTCAGTGTTTCATGTACTCTAAGGCAAATTTCCTGAGATTCAGTTGAATTGACAACATCTGATTAAGCCAGATATTCCCTCCTTGGTTCTTTTTGTGTTCTCACCTGATTTCTTGCCTCTCTGTTAAAAATGTTGGCTGCCTGATACCTACCTGTTAAATGCAGTAACTGCTCCTTGATTTCTCTATCTCTAGTGAGGAATTCAGTACAGACTGCTCTTCAGAGTTCTGGTATCTTTTTAAACCAAATTTGAGCCTCTACTTACAGATACTTTTTTTTGTGCACAGACAGAACTAATCTCTCTCTAAGTAGCCATCACAATATTTTCTAAAGGCAGGATGAAATTTCCATGTGGTCACTGATATGAAGAGCTGCTGGTTTTGTTGGAGGATTTTTTTCTTATTATTTTACTGAAATTTCATCACAGAAACAAAATTTATGTCTCTAAATTGTCATTAAAGGTAGGATTAGGACTGTGATTCAGACACCACATTCTAGCAGCTCAGTTCAACTGCCTAAACATAAATAGCCATTTTTTCTGATACATACTGCAATAGCCAGAACAGCCTTATAGCACAGAACTGGCACAACATGGTCTTAATATATCATAGAATCATAGAATAGTTAGGGTTGGAAAGGACCTTAATTATCATCTACTTCCAACCCCCCTGCCATGGGCAGATCATCAGTTCAGGTGTCTGGTACCGTCTGAAATGTCCTACAACACACTGTTAAACTTTCAGCTGCAGATGCAGAACATCATACATCTCCCATATGTCTTCTATCTTACCTGATAGCAATTTCAGATATACCAGGTACACCAAAATATGTCAGATGGAGCTTAACACCTTTGTTTAAGCAACTTATTCCTCCCCATCATAATATATATTATACACACCACCTATACCCTGTAAATTAGGAGTCTCATAACTGAAATCTTATCCTGATTTCAGAATAATAGAATTATGAGTAGTGGGAAATAATCCTGCTTCTTATGAAAAGTGCTTGCATGCCTTTTCTTCAGAAATGGTTCCATGCTGTTATATTCTTAATTTTTTTTCTGTGTTCTTTTGTACTAGGGATATTAATTATGAACACCCATACCCCAGGTTGTTTCTAAGAGATAATGTTCTTGCTGCTCTTTTATATACTGAAGTCATAATCCCCTATTTGTGACACCAAAACTGGTTGCTGTGGACATAATTGAACTTTTATCAAACCTCATGAAAACTTCAGATAGAGAAGCAGCTGGGAAAAAAAAAATCTTAGAAATAAATATTCTACTTCAACCTTAATATCTTTGGTAAGGAATACAGTATTAAAACAAAGTTATTTCTAAACAGAATTGTTTTTTCCTAAGTTCCCCAAGATGTATGACTATTTTTTCAGCCATCATAAAATATTTTTTCCAGATATAAATATATTTAATGAGAGAAAAAGAATAAAAGAAGGAATATATGTAATACAGTGAATAAAATTATTTCTAGTATATGTTCTGACAGGAAAAAAACCCTGGACTGCACTTGCTGCTGGTATGCATCATTCCTGCTTCTCTTCTGCAGATTAAATCATCCAAAAGTATTTTTTCTCTCAATCATGTATGATCAGCCTAAAATTAATACCAAAAAAAAAAAGCAAAATGAGGTAAAACTAGATCCCTTAAATAGAAAAACACAATGTAGAGAAATATTTCTTAAATAGCATCCTAAAGTACTGGCTACTTCAGGGTAAATTGAGTAATGTTGCCCATTTATCATCATATGTAAATAATATTGGCAAGCCTATCTCTTGTATGCTGAGAACACCCCTAAAGATTCAGTCACAGAGGTTTGCACTAAAACACTTTGACAGCTTGCAGACATTTTAACCCAGAGACAAGTATCTCTGTGTGATCACTAATGATTCTGACGCATGAAAAGCAGTGACTGAGCTGAAACAGTAAGAGGAGACAAAGCTACTAAATTGAATGTAACTACGAGATACTTGAAAGCATTGCTGATAGTCTCTGTAGTAGGTGTACACCCTAATTGTGAAGCCTGAGATCCAGACTCCTAAGTGCATATGATTTATTTGCACTTAAGAAGTAAATCATGTTGACGTTCTGTGCATTACTTTTGCTAAATGGGTAAGTCAAGAGGAGATGAAGTCTGAGGTTTTGTTTGATCAGATGTGCTTAGCAAAAAAAAGATGTCAGAGGATTAAACCAGGCAATAACAATCTTCAACACTTAGCTGAACTGTCTGATCGAGTGTATTTAATGTATCTTGGGTCTTAGGTGGAATACAGTTTTAAATATACTGCGTCCTCTAACTACAGCGCAATAGTGCTTATTTGAGAGAGAACTATATTCAGCACTCTACTGAACAGCAAAAAATACCTGCACCTAACATAGAGCAATTCATATTGCAGTCAGGTTAAGTTGTGCCCATTTCTTTGTTCTTCTGTATTTTTGCTCCTCTGTACTGCTGTTACCATCTCCCTCTTCTGTGTCCCTATAGCTCCAGCTGAAGGAGATGTTTTGCAGACGCGCAAAGAATGAGTCCCAGGGATCCAAGAATGCAAAGAAAAAGCAAAACATGAAGGCAGGGAAAAGAGATGGAATCTAAAATGTGTGGAAGAAAGAGGGCTGTTATAAACCATCTGTGTGTCATATGTGCAATTTCATATTCTGGACAAGGCATTAAAGACAAACTTCCTAAAAGTATAACAATGCTTAAGCTGTGCTAGACTCCCTCCCACGTTACTGGCCACAGCAAAAGCACCAGGCTGTATTCATAGACTCTGCCCGCAATAGTTTGCTTAGCAGTACCTAATCACTATCAGTGTGCACCCTAAAGCCCAAACTGGTTTACCATATCTAAGTTCCAATATAAATCACAGGGGTTTTTAGATTTATTTAAGAGGAATGAAGCTCAGCATTCCTACTTGTGCATACAGGCAATGAAAAATTTCTAATATTCATGAAGCAACAGTGACCAATCCCCTTTCCTTAAAGTTTTTAGTAGCACCATAACAATGTCTCTAGTAGTGCCATGGAAAACCTCAAGTTTTAACAGTTTGTTGGTTTGTTTTTTTTTTTTTTTCATTAAATCTGTGTGTGATTGAGTAAGGAAGTTAAAATGTGGCACAAATTTCAGTTTATTGACTGCACTGTCAGTTAATAATTGTTGCGCCTTTATTAGCACCAGGTTTTGGTTGTGGAACACTTACAGAGAAGTAATAATCTGAACTCAGTTTGGTCTGAAAAGTGTAAAATCCTAAGTGTGAGGTAGCTCTTGATTTCTCACTTCCTAATGCAGCAACATGAAATTATTAGGTCAAAACTTAACACATATTAAATTGAATTAAATTGATTTTGTACAGCTGAATTAAACTACTATCTTTTTTAAGTTCTACTCCAGACATTATTTCAAGCTTCAGAAGTGTTTTGTCATTGCAGTCAGCTTCTTCACGCATACTTTAATTGCTCTCTTGGGATCTTGTAGGGTGTCTTTAATTTGTAATTTCTGGCCCTGGTAGTCAGTAGTGCCTTTTTAATTTGTGAACTTCTAGCATTGCTAAGAGAACATGTATCATTAACTTTCCTATCACTGCTTCCAGTTTGAGCCTTCTATTAGATTAGGGTTTTGGTTTTGCTTTTTTTGATTTATTTTTGTCAAACTCAAGCAAAACAGCTCACCAGTGGTTGAGAAATAAGGTTTATGGCTATATTAGCAAATAGTGCACCTCAGTAAGAGTAGATCTGAAGAGTGAAATAGCTGCTATTGAGGACCTTATGTCTATATTATTTGCATTTCAGGGTGTTTATTTCATTCTAGCTGTAATATTTCTGTGGGCTGTATTTGTGTTAGATACTGGAATACTTTAGGTAAAGTTCCTGGAGTGCATCTTTTCACTTGCTGCAGTTTAATTGGAAAACAATGCAGTTTGTGCCTGCTGTCTGAGACGTGACAGGAATCAAAGCACCGCAGGTGCAGGCACTGCATGATTCACTTCAAAAATCTCACTCCTGATCCAAACCAGAATGCTAAAGTAAGCACACCCATGGACTGAATGCATATAGGATCACTGTGAGGCAGAAATACCTGGGGAAAAATGTTCTTCTTTTCAGAAGACAAAATATCTCATGATTCTTGATCAAACAGTAGCAACTCCAAAATGCCTCACCTATGTTCAATTCGTTGTTCAACTGTGTATAGGGGCATGCAACACTACTGAGATACTTGCTTATCTCAGTAGTTGGTGGGCAGTGTTTTGCTCTGCCTTGAGCATACAAGTGGATTCTTGCTCAGCACCACCCAAAAACCATCCTGCAACTCTGGATCTCCAAGGTCTGTTGAAACTGAATTCAGGGAGCTCAGCCTGAAATAGAAAATGACTCTGTGTTGTGCTTGACAAAAAAGGTATGACAATGTGGCAAGCATGGAATAACCTGCCAACTGGTTTGATTTTCTGATAATCAGCAGTTTTCATATTTTCTGTGCAAGAAATTCCATCTGTATCAGTATATTATATAGACAACTTCTTTGTCCAATAACTTCTGAACCCATTTAGAACTTTACCACCCAAACTGAGTATATGGCAACAAGCCAAATACTGATCATCTGCTTTGTAAAGCCAATACTTGATTTAATGCCTTCAGAGTTTTGCAACAGAGGATATGCTTACCACAGTAAGTAATACAGTGTGATAGAAATGAAGAATGAAACCGTTCATACTGATGATTATGTGATTATGTGATGATCAGTATGAACATCAGCAATAGGCCTTTGAAGGGGTTTTACTTCAAGCTAACTGTAGTCTGGTTCCATCAACACCTATTAGTGGCTGGAACATTTTAGGTGAATATCTGGAGTGCGTCTTTCAGTTTATTTTCCTTTCAAAGAAATCTATTTCATGTGCACTGAAGCTGCTCTGTAGTGTGAATCAAAGTGGCTATTTGCTTCAAGTGTTCTCAAAACAAAACATTGATGTGGATTCACACGACTACTAAGAGTTCCCTACTCTTGTCTCTGCTATTCATCATTTTACAGATCTTCACATTTCCTCAGTAATCTCTTTTCCTCTCTGAAGAGCTCTAGTTTATCTATTTCCTCTTTGTATGAAAATATTTTATCATCCATGTTGCCTTCTTAAGTTTATTATCTCCTTGGGTACTGAACTGCAGAATTCAAATCCTTCACAACTAAGAGACCTCCCCAACTGTGCTATAGCAGGGCTACACAAGGAAACTGCTCTGCCCCATCTGTGAGAGCACAGGGTCAGTGCCTGGAACTGAAGGTTTATCATGTTCTTTTTTCTTAGGTAGGCACATGTTCACTGCGGAGAAGCCTTACTCAAGAACAGGGACAAAATGGAGGAGAAGTCAAAGGAGGCAGTCGGGAAACAGGCAATTTGTAGGACTAAAGGAATGAAAAAAATGGCAAGGGGAAATCTGAGTAAATTAAAGATGAGGAAAATTAGAAAGACAGAGCAGGGAGGTCTAAAGTCACACATTTCCTTCAGAATTTGGAAGCAAAGCCAGTATTCCTCTACAAATACCTGTCAAATAGACTGTCAAAATAGCATCCTGCCTGCACAACTGGTTCCATAAGGTTGTGTCTACATACATTGTTTGCTTTAAGGCAGAGCTGAAGTTCTTGGCAGAGCCTCCAGGTCATCCCCACTTGCTTGCACATCAAAGAGCTGGGTCACAGAGCTGTTTGCATTTTTAGAGGAAAGCAGTAAAGCCTTCAAAACATGCCCCCTCCAAAAAAGATTCACTGCAGGTGCAAGCTTAATACACTCTGATCCTTCCCAGAGATCAGCTAAGGGTCAGTACTAGGGACCAGTCCTTTGGTCTGGTGTTGCTACATGCCTGGTGGGAGCATTCAGTCCAGGGCACGGTATTAAATGTCACCTGTGGAAAAACTCCTGTACCAGATAGATCATTGCAGGGGCCTCAGTGCCATCTGGTTTGATCTATTGATCCTCTCCTATTGCTCCAAATTACTTGCTAATGTATACATGGCCTGCAAAACTAACTGATAATTAGATTGAACATCCAGTGCGTCTAACATTTAACATAAAGCTTATTATAGTTTCACAAAGCATTTGTGACATTTGCTTTCTTTTGTTTATATACAGCAAAGAAAGTGATTTTTTAAAGAGCAATAGATCCCTGTAAATAGGATCTGGAAAGGCTGGAAGGCCATTCACAAATGATAGGAAATGTCAGTGTCAATCAGCAGTTTAAGTCAATTAGAGCAGAATTACATGCAGTAAGTGTTAATGCTGTTAAAATGTATGATCCATGCAGCTTTATGAAAAATGTAGCACATAATTTGGATGGCTTTCCTTTCTCTTTAACAAAGTGCATGTTACTGTTAGTTCTCTAGCACTTTCAGAGCAACTCTGCTCACAGGGATGTGTGCATATATTGCATCATAAAGATACACTTACAGCTATGTGAATTTTGTCATCTTAGTCACTGGTAATTTACACCGAATTGCAATCAGAGTATTTTTTAATTACAGCCAAACTATTGCAATATTTATAGAGAATAGTCCTAAATATAAATCAAGCTGTTAGCAGCTGTCCTGCTGTGATCGTGCCTTTCTCCCAGAGTGGTGCACTCATGTTGGGAGTATGCTGCTGCTGGCTCATGGGTTTACTGTTGTCCTGCAACATTAGACACAGATTCCACTGGCACTTCCAAGCCTGTTGTTTCTGTTTCAGTAAAAACACACCCTTTAGATGGACTCCCAAACTTTGTCAGTTGTCTCCATGATTTAACATAACGATCTTTCCAGATGAATTAATCTAATTTCATATTCTGTTCATATTTCATATTTTACTATGAGAGCAGTGAGGCATTAGAACAGGTTGCCCAAGGAGCAAGTTGTGAGTGATCCATCCCTAGCAGTGTTCAAGACCAGTTTAGATGGGACTTTGAGTCACTTGGTCTAGTGGAAGTTGTCCCTGCCTGTGGCAGGATGGTTGATCACAAGGTCCTTTGCAACCCAAACCATTCTATGATTCTGTGATTCTATTCTAGATGGGATGAGGTGGGGAGAAGAGAGAAATGTGCATGGATCTGATACTCCCAGATTCTCTCTCGTGTCCTGATATGTTTTCCGTTGCTAATGTTAGCTGAACTGACAGTATCATTATGTCAAATTTTCAATCTCTGTTTACAGGCATAATATTGAATTCTTAATGTTGCCTAGAAGTGAGATTAAGCGCAGCTAAGTGAATCAAATGTATTGTTGTCTGTATTCTACTGTTTGCTCTAATGTTCCAATCACTGATTGTTCTGTAGCAGACACAAATTGAAAATATACATACACAAATTTAACTAAATGCTTACTTGAATATAATATTTTTTTGGAGGTAGTAAATACAATGTAAATCAGATTATGAAAGGTCTTTTAATGAGAATTTTAAAATGGTACAGCAAGGTAATGTGCTTTCTCAGACACACTTCTGAAAAGATATTTAAATAAATCTTGTTTGTTTAGGTTTTATCTGTTTATTTAGTTTTGGAATAGAAATATACAAATCAAATGATTTTGAATACCTCTATAAGTCAAGTAAAAGACATCAAAATACTTTTTGTGTGAGGGAGATGCTTTCAAATATCCAACAAATGTCTGCTATCCTATTTTAATTTGCCTTAGTAAACTGACTCATTTTTTATTTGTGTCTGGATTGCATAAAAGTTAATTCTGCTCAAACTGTTCTCATCTCCTAAGAAGGGTTTACAAATGGTTTGAGCACATTGATTTTTTGATGAGATAAACTGAATTCCTGTCATAAAAATGTATCTTAAAGATAACATTGTGGTAAACACACACTAAAATACTAGGTTTCTTGGGAACATACGACAACTTTAATTGCTCTATTATTGTGAATGACACTGTAGCTATAATTACAAAAAAAAAAAAAAAAACAACTATTTTGGTCTTGTTCAACATCTTTGTCAGTGACATGGACAGTGGGATTGAGTGCACCCTCAGCAAGTTTGTCGATGACGCCAAGCTGTGTGGTTCAATTGATAATGTTGGAG
This sequence comes from Forpus xanthops, assembly GCA_032466535.1. Classification (NCBI taxonomy): domain Eukaryota; kingdom Metazoa; phylum Chordata; class Aves; order Psittaciformes; family Psittacidae; genus Forpus; species Forpus xanthops. The sequence goes on along the minus strand of JASSUY010008071.1, from coordinate 14,922 downwards.
GGAAGGAATGCCATCCAGACAGACCTTGACATGCCTGTAAGGTGGTCTGATGCCAACCTGATGAAGTTTAACCATAACAAGTGCAAGGTCCTACACCTGGGTTGGAGCAATCCCAGGTTCAGCTGCAGGTTGGGCAGAGAAGAGATTCAGAGCAACCCTGCAGAGGAGAACTTGGGGGTGTTGGTCAATGAGAAAATGAACATGAGCCGGCAGTGTGCTCTGGCAGCCCAGAAAGCTAACCATATCCTGAGCTGCATCAAAAGGAGTGTGTGACCAGCAGGTCGAGGGAGGTGGTCCTGCCCCTCTACTCTGCTCTCATGAGACCTCACTTGAAGTATTGTGTGCAGTTCTGCTGTCCTCAACATAAAAAGGACATGGAACTGTTGGAACAAGTCCAGAGGAGGGCCACAAGGATGATCAGGGAACTGGAGCACCTCCCGTATGAAGATAGGATGAGAAAGTTGGGGCTGTTCAGCCTGGAGAAGAGAATTCTGCATGGAGACTTCATAGCAGCCTTCCAGTATCTGAAGGGGTCCTATAGGAATGCTGGGGAGGAACTCTTCATGAGGGACTGCAGTGATAGGACAAGGGGTAAGAGGTTCAAACTTAAACAGGGGAAGTTTAGATTGGACCTGAGGAAGAAATTCTTTACTGCTTGGGTGGTGAGGCACTGGAACGGATTGCCCATGGAAGTTGTGAATGCTCCATTGGTGGCAGTGTTCAAGGCCAGATTGGACAGAGCTTTGGCTGACATGGTTTAGTGTGAGGTGTCCCTGCCCATGGCATGGGAGTTGGAACTAGATGATCTTTAGGTCTTTTCCAACCCTAACTATTCTATGATTCTATGATTTGGGGGTTTCTTCCCGTCTTAATCCATTGTGTGAAGAAGTTCAGCAATCCATGTTGAAAGGAAATCAAATTCATAGAAAAATATAGGTTACCTGTATTGGTATACCAATACATAGTCTAAGTGTCAGATTGTATTGTAACATGATGCTACAAGAAATTGTCTCTAATAAGAAAAACCTGGTATGTCAAGTTTTGAAATGTTTAATTGTTGCAAAGGAAAAAAAAGGAATAAAAAATCCTGTATAACATGAAATTATCACTTAAGTGTGCTTTAAAGCACATGCCTTTTTTTATTATATGCCTGTTTTCCACATTCTCCTTCCAGTTTTTCTCTTACATAAATCTCAAGCCATGCCACCCCAGTTTCATCAATAATGTCAGTCCTAAATCCCAGCTGCTTTTCTGTCACTTTTGTCATCTCTTTGCATGCCTCTGCAATGCACTGATTATGTTCAAATGAAACACATCAAGTACAGCCATCTGCCTGTGCTAACACACCAAGAAAACCTCTCGTCTTCTTGTCACTTGAAGAAAATCACTGCTCCCTTGTTTGTGCAAAAAGTGAGTTGAAAAGGAATAGACTATCTCCAAGTTAATTCCTTCTATTGTTTTCCGTGCTATCTATTCTTGATCCATAGATTTCAGGTTCCCAGTGTGCGTAGTCATCTTGTCACTGGGGGCAACATTGCCAGTTGAATAGCAGCTTATTATTACCTCAAGTGATTCTATAGTATGTTCCTACATAATTCTAAATCAACCTTTTAATATTAATCTCAGTTATATTTGCAAAAGTTTACCAACAGGCTGTAATGTAGGTGATGTGTATCATCCAGGCCATAATTTGGTGTTCACTGTTTTTTCTCATACTCTCAAAATCAGTAACAAGCAACCAACCAATAACAACAAAACCAAGTAATTTATTATTATACTGTGGATGATCTTAAGGTACTTTCCAACCCTAACTATTCTATGATTCTATGAATCAGTAGTTTTCTGATAGCTTTAACTGAAGGACTTTTATTATCTGAGACTGGAAAATGCCAATATAGGCAGCTGCAGTGGTACCCCAGAGCTCAGGAGGTAGCATCATTTGTTTTCAGAAAAGTGGCTATGAAGCATCTGAAAAAAAAGGTAAGTATGTGACAGGGAGGGAGATAAATTAGAGAGAGCGTTAGGAGTGGATAGATGTCTTGGAGAAGGTCTGCAGAAGTACTAGCTATCCTGCTGCCGCAGAGACATACACAGCCTTTTTAGGATACACATACCTCTTTAGGATATATAATAACCCACCATTCAGGACAGGTCCCTTCCTTAATGGACACATACGCATTGTGCAAAAGTGGCATGTAGATGAGCAGTATTTGCTGTTGCAGTGCATGATGTCCGCATAACAGAGTGATGTGGAGACTAGGCCTTTGCCTTTGAAATCTGTGTCTCAAGAGGGAGACATGGAATGCCCCTGTGTGCAGTAGATGCCTTTGATCCTTACTCTTGTAACAGGTGTCTACTTGTAAGTTTGTAATCTTAAATGGGTACCTGAAGTATTTTGAGAGCGAGGGAATGGTTAGTATTTTCATAATTCAAAAATGTCAAGACTAATTAATCTAAATTATAGGTTTCATTTCCTTAGAAATACAGAATATTTAAAAATCTGGACATGAGACGGTAGAGATGAGTTTAATTTTGATTTCCTTCTGATTCTGTAAACAAAAAGATGTTTGCCATAGCTTCATTTTTATTTTCCTTTTTAAACTTTTTTTATATAATTATTTAAAAAAATGTTTCAGGAGGTTCAGGTTTGCAGCAAAACTTACAGCACTCAAAATCATGAAACGATTTATTTTTATTATAGCACTTTATTTAGACAAACTGCACTGACCTGGAGGATGAAGTGGGGTGATACCTTATCTAGTTATTCACCCCTGCTTTGGAAGTATAGCAGTGCAATGCAATTCTCAGAGTAGTTTTTACCATCTTCAAAGAGCAATTCCGAACCAGCCTGCTAGCAAATGGGCTTACTGACTTGATCTTCAGACAAGCCTCAAATCCCTGCGGTCACATCTTGTTTTCTTCCTACCAACTACCATATTTCATACTGTGATCATAGTTGACAAAAATTTACAGCAGGTGATTAGTGTTGATGTATGTTTCTTATTCCCAATAATTTGCTGCACAGCCTTATTACATCTCCATTGGGGTGATTCAAACAAACTTTTTAATTAAAGATTGGAAGGAAAATTATGATTTGGATGAAAATCTCCATTTTATAATACATATGAGATTTGAAACATGCAGGGTTGTAGCTTTGTTCTAAATGTGGGAACAGAGGGAAGTTGAAAGTTTGATGATAATTGGTATCTCAGAAATCTAAGATCTAAACAATAACTAAAAGGATTTCTCAAACTGTAATCCAAATTGCTAAGAAATATCTGTAATTAGTAATATTCTTAATTAGAATCATGGAATTGGCCAGTTTGGAAAAGACCTTTTAAGATCATCAAGCCCAGGCATTCCTCCAGCACTGCCAAGTCCACCACTGAACCATATCAGTAAAGTTTACCTGTGATGAAAATCTCAGTTTTATTTTTTACTCCTTGCTTTATTGATGGTAGTTTTCGGAAGGATAGCCTTGAAGTATCATTTTAAAAGAGCATTTCTATAAAACCTTCAGGGAATAGTCTCATTCTTTGACACTTTCAGAGGGAGTTAACTTGTTTGTATCTTGTGCAAAGAGATGTCTCCTCGTTATAAAAATTAAACCTTATCATCGTATTCCTACTTCTCCATATAACAGTACAAACTACTCATACGGGACCTGTGTTAGGAATTTTATCATTTGCAGATATCCAGAGAAGAGTTAGTGATCAGTTGTTGATCACTGGAAATGAAAAAAAAAAAGTTTTAAAACTCATGCTCATGTGAATGACATAACTCAAAATGATGACAGTGTTAATGACAGGACATCTGTATTTCCTGTTTCTATGGTAAAGATTGACAATTATAAGGTTAACATAACAACTGCCGAAGAGAGCACAACAAAACTTCAGCTGGAAAACAATCTGTTCAAGACCTAAATGATGATTATGGTTAACGCTGTTGTCAAACATTTACTTCATAATAGTAGGTATGTAATTCAGCAAAAGCTATATGGCAGTTTTGATTGAACCTGGGAATTGTTTAGTCTGTGAAAAAAATTATCTGAGTGGTAAAAAGAAGGAAGAAAAATTATTCTTTTTCTCACTTGGCTGCCAAATAAGAAAAATCCAGTGTTCCCCCACTAAAGCATGATCTTTTATATAAATGATATTCTGTAGGCACTGTACAGATAAAATACTAATTGTAAACTCTGAGCAACTTTTTTTTTATTTGTTTAAATTGAATAAAGACTGGTTGGCAACCTGCACTGCTGTTTTCTGGTGAACATACTGCTAATGAGAAGGAAAGAGTGGATAGTCTGGCCTTTAAAATTTTGCATAACTGGTTTATTTTTGAAGAAAAAAGCCTATTTCTTTCCGTTGTCTCAGAGCGGAAGTTCAAAGAAATAGGAAGGAGAAAAGTGAAAGAAAATCCTTTAAGTGCAAAAAGAGCTTTAATAGTGTTCTGTGTAATTTGCTGAAGCTGTCAGTCAAGATCTATACAACAGACCAATCATCTTCACTAATTGTTTTCTTTTGCTTGAAATATACATTCTTTGAAGAAAAACATGAAGTCATAGCAGTGAAAGATATATCCGGCACCTTGGGAAATAATTTCTTCTCTAAAAAAGTTAAAAATGAAGGACATATTTCTTCAATTAGCAAACAGTTTTTGTGTGCTGTTTTAGCTGAACTTCTTTTTAAATTTAAAGTAATTGAATTCTACCAAGGAAACAATCCAAAAGCTGTAATCAATCTTGTGAAAGGTAAGCCCTATTTCAGTAGTATGACTCTTGGGTTTCATGTAGACTGAGAAAGCCCACTGACAGTTACCGCTGGTCAGTTGAAGAGCATGTGTCATTCAAATTTCATATTCTAAGATGAGGACTGAAATACTACCAGCAGAGTTTTCTTATGAGAAGAGAGATTTTCAGTAATGAGTTATCAAGTCCTTTTAAATATAAACATGTTTAATTTCATTCTGTTTGTCTCTCAGGTACTTTTGAGTCTTTGGTACTATTACTCAGTCTTTTTGATAGCTAAAATGCTGTAACTTAAATTGACTTTTGACAGTATGAGTACAGAAAAATAATTGGTAATGTGCTTGTGTTCTTCATGGAATTGTATTTCATTCTTTCAGTAGCATGTGAGAAACATAACATAAGCAAGATATTTTCAGTGTGCTTATTATTGCCCTAATTACGCCTAGAAATTTCTAATGGTGGAAATGAGAAATTGATGTTACAGTGAAATTATTACCGACTGCAAGTAGTGTTTGATGGACGGTCTTGCTTCACTTTTCTTTCTCCTTCTACTAGAAAACCTAATTGGGGTGCCTTAAAACCCATAATGATAGAACTCCCAGAAACTTACATATGAGCTCATAGTTAGCTTAAGTCCCTGAAATCCGTGTGGGGCACTCAGAACTGAGATTTAATATACAGTTTAAAGATGCCATGAAGTTTGAACACGATTAACTCAATCTCTAACTTCCACTCTCCAAAACTTCAGGTTCCTCCTCTGTAAATACCAGTGTGGCTGGTAACGATAGTCCATAGATGAAGGCTGATCTTTGGTGATGGGGAATAAATAACACAGAAAAGTATTCTTATTAACTGAATTTTTAAAACTTTAAAACGCTACTTAAGCTCCGGTTGAGACCAGGCCACAGTATGTGTAGGGCTCAGGTTGAAAACTTAGATGAGAATATCCTGGCTATAAATCAAAACATTAAATCAAGGTGTTTTCCTGTCAGTGAAGAACATACACATCACAAGTCAGGAGCAATCCATGTAAAAATGTGTTTGAGCCTGCCTATGTTTGTGACATTTCCTTCACCTCTCCAACACACAAGTGATGTATGTTTTAAAAACATTAACAGCAAACTCAGACACTTTCAGCTTCATGGATTTCTCAGGAGTAGAGATCAGAATTGAAGGCTTTCAACTAAACTTTAGTTGCCCTGTTCCTGGAGAAATGCTGTGAGCCCAAATGAAGCATATTGGAGAAGTATTAGCTGTTCACAGGTCTGACTAATAAATAGTGAATAATCTCTTTTAAAGACGGACACTGGTTCTGCAACACCATTTTAAGGACATCGGTGGCTGTTTAGCTGCCATTCAAGGAAGGCTGTTTATTTTCTCAATTTATAACTATTACTGTGTCCTGCAGGATTCAGAAAGTACTTCCCTGACTTGGTAACTTGTATCCTTCAAGATAATGCAAACAAGAAAAGGAAAGTTGCTCACACCTGCTATTTGCAGGCTTAGTTTGTCTGGGGTTAGGAATGTTATTAAATATGTATTTTGATAAAAGCTGGGTACTTAGATGAACTAACCTTAGCTGGTATGGCATTTCTGATGTTCTGAGGAAGAGTCTATGTACATCTCATTGTTGTCAGAAAAATATATTTAATGACTCACAATGAAATAGAAAATAATCTGAAGAATCTCTTTAAGTGTAGATGAAGCTTAATACATTAATCTTATATATATACATATTGTACACCTTTATTACAGACCATGGAGGAAAGCATTGCTCAGGTGTAGTTCTGAGAAGGTAATTTTTAATTTGACTTTTTTCTGCATGTACTTAGAACTGAGTCAGAAAAGAAAACCACAAATACTTCACAATTATCTTTTTGTTCTAATGCCACCATATGAGACGAACACCACTGTTTAATGGCAAGTTCTATTTAAAATGCACAGTAAAGCTAATGTGAAATAGAAGGTTCAACTACTAAGCATATAGAACATTCTCTTTTACCTGAAAAATCAAAGCACAAACCTGATAGATGTAAAAAAGTGCTTTCGATATGTATGTCACATAAAAGACACTTTTCTTAGTTAACTATTCTAAGACAGTGCAGTTGCATGCTTAATAAATACAAAATTTCATGTTGCAAAGACAGTATTAAATATGCAAGATTCCAGAGGTTTCTGAATAAGAGAATGTTTTTCATTCCCCAAGCTAATAACCAGTGCCACTTGATGACATATGTAGCAAAAGGTGTAAAATCCCTGTTTATTATATTGTCAAAAGTATTTTTTTTCCTCATGCACTGGAGTATTAGGTTCATCTTTTATTCAACACAGACATGTTTGGGAGTTTGTTTTTGTGGGAGTATTTTCTGCCTTTATATCTCAAAGCCTGGGGTTTGGGTTTTTTTGGGTTTTTTTTTTTTTTTACTCTTTTATAGTATATGCATTTCATGATTTGTAACTAATAATCAATAATCAGGAACAACACTGTTACTCAATATCTGTTGCTAATATGGTATTGTATTTTATTTCTTGGAACATAGAGGAGAAGAAGGCTTTAGAAGCTAACTGATGGTTATATAAAAGTAGTTTCAAAATATGTGAACGGGCTTTGATTTTTAAATGTTGTTGCAATAACCTTGATATTTCCCAAACATCCTAGTGACAAGTCCTCTAAGCATTCACAAGTCAATTATGCAATCAATCAGTCATAAATTTTCAAATCATTTTATCAAAAAAAAAGTTTCTCCAGCATTTTGCAGAATGTAAGGCTATGGTGCTCTGTCATCTACACTCAAATACAAGTCCTCAACAATAAAACCAGAGCTCTGCTGGCTTATGTTAGGATAGGACAAATTTGTAGATAAGAACATTTAATTTAAGTTGCTGGGTGCAGGCTACTTCTGCATTGATCTGGCAGAAGGAATTCTTGTTATATATAAGGAAGTACAGTTTTATTGATATATTTAGATAGTATTGTCAGTGAGATGTACTAGCAAGCTCTCAACAAGTTGCTAGAATTTTAACATACCATCATGTGTACTATTTTAAGGCAGATCTTACAAAAAAAAAAAAAATGGTGAAGTTGTTAGACTTTGAAAAATAAATAAGAATAACATTAGTTAAGATTACAATATATGAAGCTTTTCAAATTGTTCTTGGCAGTTAGTTTCAGTGTAAGTAAGTCTTAATATTGGTGTTGGAATCAGTGGCAAAGTACCATTGACTTTAACAAAAGCAAACTTGGTTTTGCATCTGTAAAGGAAGTAATGGTTAATTAGAATAAATTTTAAAAAATACCCAGAAGAGATCTGCCTATTGTAATAAGCAGAAGAGCTTCTCCTGAAAAAAAAAAAAAAATCAAAAAACCAGGCAAATGTAGAGTGATTGGTTTTGGGTTTTTTTAATGTAGAATCAGAGAGGTAGCCTGGGAAACAAGAGGATGGCAAATGATCAGAAAATAAAGTCAACCCAAAGAAAAAATTGGAGCACCTTTAAAACAAAGAGAAAAGCATCATTCATAGTGCTAGTTTAAACGGGTTCCTTAAAAAGCATCTGCGGCAGATCATAGTACTGCTGTCTTAAAATTACATGGTAAGAAATGTGTCTTAGTATTTTCCCTTTGAATACTCTGACTTGTGAATGGTTGACTAATACTGAAAGCTACAAGAAATATTTTGAACCGTGCATTCTTTATTAGTGTTTACACGACACGTGTATGTAAGGATGGTGGCCACTGGCAGTAATGATTTCACAGTTTGGCATTATCTGCAACTTACACTTGTAGTTACTATTGCAAATATGTAGTGTGGTAGAATCCAGTTACAACTGGGAGGGAGTAGTGTGGTACTTTAGTGAAATAGTCGTATTGTTTTCTTTAATTAAACATATGTAGTCGAACAGCATACGAGGGTCACAGAGCTTTTCCTTCTGCTTTCTAGTAAAGGGTAAAACAGATATAGCTGCAGATATAGGCATACTGTAGAATAAATGTAAGAAGTACTGTTTAATACTAATTTTAACTGTCTTAACTAACGTATTTACCTACTTTAACTAACATAACAAAATGAACAAAACTATTTAAATTAATTATAGCGAAGCTCATAGAAGATGAGTAAAGGAAAAATATTCTTGTTGATTTTTTTTTAATGTCTATCTGAATAGTTTCCCACGAAGCCTCAAGAGGATTTGTTTATGTTGCCATTGGATTAGTGCTTAGTAACTGGCATCTGTCTTAAAATTATTTCTTTGAGAGGAATGACTTTTTTTTTTCAGCATTTTTTCCCATATGTCCTTATTTCTTATCAACATTTTCATTTTTAAAATTTATCCTATATTGTCAAAACAGTGAGTGCATCCTTCAGGACCAACATGTCAATACAGTTCTATTTATTGACACAAATGTATTTTTCTTATGGTCTTGTCTCTTCTTTCTTATCATGTACTGAATAAATGAATAAATAGAGCTTTGGCCTTTGCTGTTTCTTCCTATAGTCTTAGATGACAAGCCAGCTATGCACCAGGGTGCCTAGGAAATGTCAACAGTTTACCACTGGTAGTACTTTCTGTTCTGAAAATATCGAGGTTTGCATGTAAACACTTATGAACTGAAAGAAGAGCATATATAGGTTTCTCCCAGCTTCCAATTCTTTGCATGTGCAGTGCAAATTTACTCACATTAAATTTGGACCTTCATAATGCTGCATTCTTACAATGCCAACATAGGTAAACATATATAAGTAAATATATAAACAATCAAATAAATATTCTTATTTCTGTGTAACTAACTGCAAGTCTATTTTCTGGCTAAGCTTTATATCAAGATTAACACATTTAATTTACAAATGAGTGTGAGAAAAACAAATGAAAAGAAAAATGTTGCCTAACATCGAGATTTGTTTCAAAACTGGTTGTCAAAATGAGAATCAAAATGTTTTTTTTCTCTGCAGTCACTGAAATAAAATTTAGCAGTTAGACAGTAACTAGTGATCTAGCAGGATTCCCAGAGCAGTAAGGGAATGTTGAGGATGCTTTGGGAGCTTCCTAAACTGCAAAGGGTTCCAGAAAGTATTGTAGCAGTTATACTTGGAGATATGCTTTTTTTCTTCTTGTAACTAGCAGAAGTTGTGTCTGTTTAACTCCTTGTTGAGAGTGTTCACAGAGAAAATATGTAATAGAGCTTGTCCCACATTGCATATGGTCTCAAAGCATAGTGAAATGAATTAATGTCTTACTAAAGTGGTATATATTCAAGCTAGGCAGTGTATGTTTCTTTTGAATGAAGTTAAATGAATAGCTGCCCCTTAGCTTACTGGTTGGATAGCATGTTTTGCTCTTTAAAATTGAAATTTCAGTATATTTAGGGGATTTTTTTTCTACCATTCCTTCCTTCCTGCTTGCTTTTTAACTCCTCCTTCCAGTAAAAGAATTTGCAGTAAATATGCAGTAAATAAAATGTATTATAGTGCACTGAGTTGCCTGAAGGGAACTATATTGAAGAATAAGTCTCTTTTTTTAATTAGAAAAAAAATTCAAAAATTAAAATTAAGTTAGCCTGTACTTTCTTGTATTCCTGTCCTTGACATAAATACTTTAATACGAATCTTTGTACTTTACTCTGCAGAGATATAAGTCCTCACAGATGTAAGTTTATGGTTTAAGACTGATTCCAGTAAACAGCTAATCTTTTGTCTGCACACGTTTGGGGATTATCTAATAAATTGAAATCATACAGCTCTTCTACTGTGTAGTAAATACAATACTTTATGTAGACAATATGTGAAAACTTATTTTCAAGTGTTATGTATTCTTTTTTTTCAAGGACAGTGAGATGTTACAAAACCAAGAGAATAATTTTCAACATCAAAACAAGTTTCTGAATATTTATAAGAGATGTAACATGGAAAGAGGTGAACCCAGTAGACTATCACTTTAATAGACAGCTCATTTTGCTCAAATGTTAAAAAGTTGAAAAAGAATTCTAAATGGTCAGATCTTCCTATTATTTAAATATAATACTTAGATTGATCCCATGTGAATATACAAACTGTTGGCTGTTTTCAGAAAGAATAAGAGAAGAAGAGCACTAGGAGTCAGAAAGGCAGCTTTTCTGAGACATCATAAGAAGCAAAATGCATATGGAAAACATTTGTGCAGAAGAAGTTTCATAAAGTTACAGATTTTGAAAACTGGTAAGAAAAGAAGATTTTCAGTCTGGTGAGTTATGCCAATTATCGTATCTGCAGCCTATTCTACAGAATTGAACTGAAGAAGATAGAGACCAGAAAACTCTCTTTTCTTTCTATTTATATTAAATATTACTCATTAAAGCATCAATGTACTGGGAAGAAAATATATTTTTATTTTCTCTAATTAATCCTTGGTGAAACTGAAAAGCATCTTACTTTATTTTGTGAGTGAAGAATCCTAGGTAAATTTGTCCCCTGAAGGCATCTACAATAACATAATACACTCATCATGTAAATCTTTGCATCTTGGTAAGGCACTATCCTTATCATGATTTGACAACGAAAACTCTTGCCTGCATGTTAATTTCTTAGAAGTATTAGATTATTATCATAAAAAAAAAAACATTTTTAGCTTGCCACAGTATTTAAGTGCATTATTGCAAAATACTGTATGAAGAACTGCAGTGGTTTTGTAAAGGCCTAGTTGCCTTATCTGTAGTGTAACAGCTGGGTTGCTTGGGTTTGCGTTTGTTGGGGTTTTTTTTTGTCAAGTTTCTGACTAAAACTAAGCTCTAATTCATTTTTTTTAAATCTCAGGCTGCTACCCTTAGGTAATTTATAATTTTAAAAGACTGCTTGACTTTGAACCTAACCCCTGTAGTAAATTTCAGTGAGACCAAACAGTCAGTTCTGAGGACTGAAGGTGTGTGTATATATATATATATATATACATATAAAAAATACATATATATATTACCATAAAATAAGGAAAACTGTATGTATAAAGACCTGATATGTATCATATACCTAAAGTTGTATGTGTTTGGTTTTGTTATTATGGTACTCTGACAAATAGCAATAGCTATAAGTGCAACTCTAAGGCAGAAATATCAGTTACTAAAATAAAAAGATCTGAATGAGATTGTTTAAATTGAGATTGATTAATTCAAGAAGTCTGGAATGCTACAAATTACTTCTAGTAAAATAGCACTGCATTTTCTACTTTTCAGCATTTCAAGAAAAGGCTAAACTTCATACAAAGAGTTATCTGCTAGCTCTTCCTCAACGATTTCACTCTTTCACACTCCATATGCTTGATTTGTCACTCATACAAAGTTATTTGAGCTCCTTGCTCTTACCCTCTTTTGGATGGGTTTTGGCATGAAAAAATATGCTAATCAACATAACCTCCTCAAAGTTACTGTGGAAACAAGGTTTCTATGAAAATATACCAAGGTATTGCATTTACAGCAAAACTGTATAGCACTGGGCAAAATCTTGAGAGCAGAGCAGAATTACCAGCTGCAGCATATGTTTTGCAGAGTAGACCCTCAGGAAGGATGACTGCTGCTTACTGGAGATGAGCAGCTATAACGCTTCCCCTCTATCCAAACCATCAAGCCTGATAATGGTTCTTACTTCCTTAAAAACCATTTTTGAATTAAGAAGATGTAGAAGACCTGGAGATGCTTTCTGCTTGCATGCCTGGCTTAACCAGAAAACTGATGACACAAGGGGCTGATTTTCAGCCCCAAAGCATGTGGCATAGTCAATCTCATACCCGCATTACTGTACATCTGGAGCAGAAGCTGCCTATGTGATCCTGAATTTGATATTCTTCAACCTTGACTCTGCTGTGCTCCCATAATAGGGTGATGCTGTGGCATTATTGGTGCATTTATTCAGGTGATATTTTTTGTGGATTTATTCAGTACAGCATATCTGAAATAATGTTTTGTCCTGTCTAAAGAATTAGGGAGATTTGCTTTTATATTCAACTTCAGCTGAGACCGTATGAAAATTAAAAAAGCAATGGCATAGTTCTTTCTCCACAAATCTCGCATTATTTATACCCCGATTATTAATATACTTTGTCTGTCTCTCTCCTTTCATTTCCCTTTCAGTCCCCCTTTCCTTCTCATATTTCATAAGCTTTAGGCCTTTGTTTGACAATTTAATTGCACTGTCTGAAATCAAAGTGAGACTAAAGGTTGTGGTCTGATCCTTGGTCACATTTGAACCTCATAGGTATGCAAACTTATGCACTGAATAAGTAAGGAAAATGTGTCAAGTTTGACTAAATTTTCTTGAGGTTTGTGGCTTCATTCAAATTTGGAAAAGGGTAACTTAGGCAGATCAAAACTGAAGATGATATTAGCTCGACTCCATGAAACAAAATTAAATAGGTAAACTTTGTGCAGCTCTGAGCATCAGAATTGAAGTGCAGAAATGATCATGTAGTGCTATGGGAGCATTTAATAAGGTAGGATTTAATCAGTCAGAGACAACATGATTCCATGTATTTCTTTGATCAGTCACACTTTCATTAGTATTGACATTGCTCACTGTATTACTTCTACTTTTCATCTAATTAATCTGTTCTGATGCTACACCCTCTTGTAAAGGAAATTCTGCAACATTCAGAAATTTGATTTTCTCATAAAACAACTGACACAATCTCGGTTTGATCATTTTGTATTTTAATGTGTCTTGTTAAACAAGTTTTTGGATGGTATCTTGTCTCTGAATGATGTATCAAATTAGCATTATATCACTGCTTGCTGCTTCTCTTTTCAAAGTCTGTCCTGCAGCTTGACATGAAGTATGCAGTATCTGCCTTAACAAATGTAGGGAGATCAATTCATATCTTTACTCTAAAATTCATTCCTGAAGGAGACAGTACAGCTACAGCTTTGAAACTTTTTTTGTATTACTCATTTCATCTTCATGCCTATTGTAAACTACAAATCAATTCAGAATTATTATTGTGGGACCTTACAAGATTCTGTCACTAGCACATATGCCTGAGTCTTATTATTACATGATTTTGTAATTTTGTAAGCTTTGTAACAGAATTTTATGCTAATAGTGATAATTGTTTTAGATTAATGCAGGATTTTAAAATCTTTATTCCACAATTATTTCCAGTTTCTTTTACGAAAAGCTTGGCTGAAGTATCACTTTGAAAGAAGAGGACAGTGTAGGTGCTCGGTTTGATGTTCTCTTAGGCATCTTAGATGTTACCATTAAGGTTGTTTCAGCGGAGTTTATCACCAGATTATGGTTAAGTAGCCATTTACTTGTGACCACACATTTATAAGTTACAATAAGGAAAGGCTGAAGCAAAAACTGATAATGTGAGACATGAATCATACTAGTTACCTGTATCCTGAATAAAACATTACCCACAAGCCAGTAGGTTTTATTCATTTTAGATCCTGTTTGGTCAAACCTAAGGAGAACAGAGTCTTGGATTTTTGCATGGAATGCATGATTATAGAATCATAGGATAGTTAGGGTTGGAAAGGACCTTAAGATCATCTAGTTCCAACTCCCCTGCCATAGGCAGGGACACCTCACACTAAACCATGCCACCCAAGGCGCTGTTGAACCCAGCCTTGAACACCACCAGTGATGGAGCATTCAGAGCTTCCCTGGGCAACCCGTTCCAGTGCCTCACCACCTGCAGAGTGAAGAACTTCCTCCTTATATGCAATCTAAGCTTCCCCTGTTTAAGTTTGAACCCATTACCCCTTGTCCTATCACTGCAGTCCCAAATGAAGAGTCCCTCCCCAGCATTCTTATAGGCCTCCTTCAGATACTGAAAGGTAGCTATGAGGTCTCCATGCAGCCTTCTCTTATCCAGACTGAACAGCCCCAACTTTCTCAGCCTGTCTTCATACAAGAGGTGTTCCAGGCCCCTGATCAATCTTGTGGCTCAGGACTTGCTCCAACATGTGCTTTGTATGTTGAGGACACCAGAACTGCACACAATACTTCAAGTGAGGTCTCACGAGAGCAGAGGGGCAGGATCACCTCCCTCGACCTGCTGGTCATGCTTCTTTTGATGCATCCCAGGATGTGGTTGGCTTTCTGGGCTGCGAGCACACACTGCCGGCTCATGTTCAATTTTTCATCAACCAACACCCCCAAGTCCTTCTCCTTAGGGCTGCTCTGAATCTCTTCTCTGCCCAACCTGTAGCTGTGCCT
>JASSUY010008068.1:0-23302 GCA_032466535.1 Forpus xanthops | reverse complement strand
CTGTACAATGAAAGTCACAGATTTACTCATTAAGTAGAGGAAGAAATTAAAAAGAAAATGCCTAAATGCTGCTTCCAGAAGAACTGTATAATGAATGACTAACCCCAAAAAAACACAAGTAGGTCATCTTTAGATAGACACTATCCTAGCCTCAAAAGGCTAGGAAGAAGTTCAGTACTTCAACCTAAGATTTAAAGCTTTTCATCCTGCATAACTACAGTTATGCCCTACAGAATTACAGCACTTACCCAGTACTGAATGGATTTTATTTGTTTATTTATTTTTAGAAAATTCTCAAAAGTTCACTATCTCAAAGGATGCAAAATGTTCTTTAAATATGTGCTACCAGAACTGCTCCCCAAATCATCTCCATGTATGTGTATTTAAGATTAATGTCTTACAGCTTTTTTAGTGAAATTGAGAGGCTATAAGCAGAAATCTAGATTTAGCAGCAATTTTCTCCCATGGGGCTTCAGAGAATGAAGAGCAATGTTCTCCAGAGAACCTCTCAAAACAATTGCCCTTTTTCCACAACAGCTGCCATTTACTTACACTCTCGGAAGGACAGATGCCATAGGCTGCCTCTCAGCAAAGAATAACTGTTACCTCACTTTCATCCTTTCTCAAAGTCATCATCTATATTCCTACAGATAGGAAGCCACTCTCCCCCCTGGGGACAATTGGCTTCCTTCCCAGTAGTGAAAACAGAAGGCAAGTAGTGGCCATCTTTGTTCAGGCAGTTGTGGCTTCAATCAAACTGAAAAATGAGAAGTTACAGGCACAGTGGAGGGAAACACACTTTTAAGATCTTTTGCCTAAAAATTTATCTCAGTTCTAAACATCCTAAAAACTGCTGCAACTGAATTAGCCAGCAAAATGGATGCATGGAAGGAGGAAATAGGTATGTATGTGAAGCATGAAAAAAAGGAAATGAGAAAATTCAGGAGTTCACAAAACATCAAGAATGAAAATAAACTGTGGGTCCTGTTGCCCTGAGTCAGTGAGGTGAAGCAGCTATAAATCTGTCTAAATCAGCTCTGCATTCTCCAGTTGCTTTGTGGCCCCAGAATACGTAAAACAGCTATCACATGCCAGTCACTCTGACCTTCTGAATTGTTAGAAGTCTACTTTATTTAACGTAGACTCACTCTTTAGGGATTTTCTTTTGTACAAACTGGGTAAGAACACTGCCTACACGGAGTGTGAAAGATGGGTCAAGCCAAAGAAATTGCCAGAAGAGAACTACATGCAGGCTGAGTCAAATCGCTAATTTAGAATAAAATGAAGCATTTTATTACTGGGCAAGAGGGGGAGGGGGAACAGACACACAGACAAAACAAGCTTTCAAAGTTTAAAATACATTATTAATTGCACTTAACATAATTAACTGCAAAGTCAGGTAAATTCAGGCTTTTGCAAGACACAGGAAATGCCACTTCTGTTGAAATTTTCTGTTAGAAGCTACTTTCCAATTGTCTATTTAATAATGCTATTCTGAAGTTTATAGTTTTATTACTCCAGTTGTTTCAGTGATGGTTACATTCTTCCCCTATCCTAAATTACCATTCAAATTCTCTACCTTAACTTAGCAGTCTTTAAGACTTTTCTGCAATATATTAGAACTACAAAGTCTGGCAGGTAGCATTATTCTGCTGAATTGACAGCATTACCGTTTCCTGACATTTTAGTGCCTTTAATTACATTTTGCACTGGATTAACAAAGAATACAAACCAGTATGAACCGACATAAACAATATGCTTAAACGAAAGCTGCCAATATGGTTTTATCTGAGAGATATCAGCAGGTTGCTTCTCAAAATGTTGAAAAAAGTATGAAACTGAAGTGCAAAAAATGTTTCATATCTTCTTCAACATTTTGAGAAGCATGCTAGGCAGCCAGCTAATTCAATGGGTTTTATTTCATTAAATATTCTTGCATGTAGAATTTGCAACACTCCCCTCCCTTCCCACTTGCAAGCATGTGAATACTCCATTATAAGAAAATTTAATAGAAATATCAAAAATAAATCAATTTAGAAAGCACAGCTGCACTCTACGAACATAAAAATAAGCTAGATCTCTAGTTAAACTGTCAGCAGAGACAGCACTGTGTATAGTTAATTAAGTATGCCATATAACATAACAATAAGACCAAATAAACTCCTTCACAAGATAAAAAAGAAAAATGGGAAAGAAGGGAAAAAAAACACCAGAAGCACCAAAGTCCACAAATTACCAAGAGAACTAAGAGAAAGTCTGCACTGCATGTCCTACAGCCAGGCAGAATCCAGAAAGCAGAGTATTCATTAGCACTGTTAATGCCAACAAGTACAGCTGAAATTGCCATTATACACACAGTGCCTATTATTTCACTAGAGATTAAATGGGATTAATGTAACATCGTTTGCTTATGCAGATCAGGAAATTAAATTATCACTCTGTATGGTTCAGACAGTACAAAGAATATATTCTTACAACAGATTCACAAATACAATGAAACCATGAAACATAAGGAGAAGGTTTTACTGTGCCCAAGTTTGTGAATGCCAGATCTCACTACTGCTCTGGCACCATTGTCCAGGCAATAATTCACAGACCTTGCAGGGCCAATTTATAGCAACTCATGAAGATGACAAGCTACCCACATCCGAGAGATTAAATACAGTCAACATACACTGAACCCATTGCTAGAGTGTAACTGAAGAACATTAATATCAATGACATTTCTTGAATTACTGTAATTCTTATAATCATTATAACCAATTATACTCACAACCTACTACTGATCAACTCTTAGAATTAAGAGAATTACCCCTTGAAATGCAATGGCTGAAGGACTTAGCAGTAATCAAACCCAGACTCTTGCAGACTTCTATATGCAAACTTCCAGATGGCAACAGCTACTTACTTTCAGCCATAGAGGCTCATCCACTCAAGTACTTCATCACCAGAAAATGGAAGCACTCAAAAAGTCCCAAGATAGCCTGCTTTTTAAATTTTTTAATATGCAAAACCTTTCAATACACTACTGTTCATCCCATATTTGCGAACTATCTCACTGCTTTTATGTCGTGACAATTCCCTTATTCTAGAAAGACAAACATATTCAGGAATGCCTGATAAACAGGTGAGGTATCACAACTACCCAATCTGACAAGAACATTAGCTTTATTCTTACCTCCCAAAATTGGCACCTTTCCATATTTCATTAAGTAACCAGGCAGCATACAATTATTTCTCACAGTAGCATCACATAAACTTACAAATCACTGACAACTTAATTCATCTATCAGCTGGCCTGCCAGTATAATTTTACAGAAGAAATGAGCTGAGACAAAACTGCATCATATGGTCAACTAAATCTGAAAGTGTGGAGGGGAAAAAATAAAGAAGAAACAAATCCTAAGAATTATTATTTCAAGGATTTTTCTAGGTAGCTTGACTGATATTTCAAAGTCTACATTCACAAAATTCTAGCATTCAACACCTAAGAGAAATAAGAGCATGTACGCAAATAAAGTATACGATACACAGTGATGAATACTACAGTGGTGGGGTTTTGTGGCTTGCATTTCTGCACAGCTCAAGCCCAACAAGCAGTATGGACGTATTTCAAGTCATTAAGTCTTATAGAAATCTAGTGCAACATTTAAACTTTCCTTCCACCTGCAAGAGCAAGCATTAGAGACCTAACAAAACTAATACTCTACCTGGGGGACTGCAGTAACTTACTAAGTGTTCAGGCTCTTATTTGTTTATGCTGCAATCATTTCAAAGGTGATTTATTCATAACCTGACAGCTGAGACTTCATGAAGGATGAACAGATTCCACAGGCTGCAGTTCCAATTTGTTATTACATATCCTGAAATCTCCTGTGATTTTTCAATAGTAAAACCCAAGTTTCTATGACATTTTCATGCCTACATACCTAAAATCTGTGGCAGTGCCACATTGAGCCATGTTATCTGGGGTGCAGCCATTTACAAAAACACACAAAATACCATGCACACCTTAATTACAATCTCCACATCACATACATAAACTGCTTTAAAGATTATCCCTTCCTTCAATGTTTATACTAATTAAAAGTGGATATATATAGGACACCTTCCACATCATTCACTGCCTTTTTTTTTTCTTTTTTTTTTTTTTAAGGAACTAACTTTTTTTCCAGGAGCAGATGACAAGTGTGTGGTTTTCTACATTCCCGAATAATATACTCTTATCATGTTACTCTGAATTCCCTATGGAGCTGCAAAATTGAGTTCCCTCCCATAACATGCTCCAATCCCTTACTACATCCTGAAGTTTCTTCCCCTCTCACCCTGTGAGCTTACCTCCACAAGACTATCCCATAGCTTTATTCAGCCTGGTCTCCTGGGTACATGACAGCATATGCTTGTGGCTTATGCACATGCATGACTCCTGCACAACTGGTATGTGACCAAATCAAATCATCACCTGCTGAGCTTCCTATGCCTTTGTATGCAAAGTGTCAATTTGGACTCCTGTCCACCACCCCAACCATTAGCTTTCACTGAATTTTCCATGAAAAAAAATTGTCTCTAGTTATCAGTTTCATGCACCATATAGTCACTGAAAATGGCCAAGATATTCAAGTACCCATGAGAGGAGACAGACAGACAAGACAAAAAAATGGCAATATTTGAGCTTTCTTTCCATTGTCCCAATTTTCTTTGCATCTGTCCTAACACCAGCCTGGCAGGAAAAAAAAAAAAAAACACAAACTTGAAATAAACCTAATGAGACAAACTGTTGGAGACTTCTGCCTTTGAAGGCCATGGGGAGATGTGCCCATCAGTACAGTCCTCCAAAACTGCCAGTAGGAGAAGCTGGCAGAGTTGAAGGAGAAGGGGCACAAAAAGTGAGCCTACATGGTACAGAAAAGAGGAAATTCTTATCTAGCAAGACAAAAGTAAATGAGGTTCTCCAAGAATGTGTGATGGGTTTGGTTTTCTTTTAACTTTCCAAATAGTCTAGAAACTTCCCCATTTCTCTAGTTTTATCATGGAGAGAAGAAGCAGTTGTTTTATTAAAGTTAGTACACTTAAAGCAGTAGCTCCAGACTAAGCACTTTTAAACATTCAGTATCTACTGCACCATGTACTCTCTACTTTAAACCATGCTACTCCAAGTTGAAATGCCTGTAAAAATGAGTAGACTTAAAAAATTCAGCATAAGTCTAAATTCTTTCTTTTACTATTTAACCATTTTCCATAACAGCATATCTACAACTTAGCAACCGCCTCCCACCTAAGTCAACGTTTATGGAGCAGGAAAGAGCAGTGTTTCTCTGCATTCTTGACAAACTTTTGGCCAGACACCCAAATACTTTTAGAGAGCAGACCTTTAAAATTATGATTCTGCCAACTGAACGGGGGGATGGAGAAAACTACCATGTTTTCTTCTCTTAAAAAGTGTGGATATGGCTCATATAACTAATCATTTTCAGGGGGATGTCTAAGCAGCAATAACACAAGAAAACACTTTGGAAAAATAGAACCAGAAGCTCCTGGATGGGTGATTGTACTTGGCAGGAGACACATAAACTCACTTCAAATACTCTTCTTCAAGACATAATCAAACTACCGTAAAACATCAAAACCTATACAAAAGCATATATGCAAGCAGTATTTAAGAGCATCCTCCTCAGTCTCTCATAGGTTTCCCTAACCAATAAAATTCAAGTATGACCTTTCAATCAGGCAAAAGGGCTTTTCAACCAACAGCAACAGTGATCCCACAAAGCAAGAGATACATTAACATGAGGATGAAATGTTGAGTCAACAGCACTTGGGGGTCAGCTGGAATCAACAGCCCCCATGTGCTGCACCATCACTGACGTAGTAATAAAGGGATCCAGCAGTCATTTTTAAGTGATCACAGTCAGTTCTGACACACTGTCATGAAAAAATTGGGGCACAATGAAAGCAATGATTTAAACACTTTCCCGGGGGGGGGGGGGGGGGGGGGGGCAGGGAATTAAAACACAACCAAAAATGGAACAAAACTTGACCATCTGCAGCTACAGTGACTCTTACAGCCTTTTGGGGAAGAGGGGGAAACAACCCACAAAAAAAAAAGACATCTTGTATCACCTAAAGCGTATTGTCTCTTGTCAAAACCATAAAGCAGCTAGCTGCTACCAGGACACCTCATATATATACATACACACACAAAACAAGTCACTCACTAAGGGTAAAGTGCACACACAGCTGCTCATAACATTTTGAAATGGGTTAGGAGATTGCCTGAGAAAGCCAGAAACTGAAGAGGTAAGGAAAACCAACCTGGCAAGTTTCCTTCTGAAAAGAGTAGTGGTTGTTTACCTATGAGTGTTGTACCTACCGAGCAATACCAGCTCCAAAAATACTGCAGTAGCTTGTTGATTTATCTGTGCAGAGATATTTTCATACGTTTGGCAAGTCATAACTTGCAGAATAATTTAGCCCTTTTGTGAGACTGCCAAAACGACAAGAGCCAGGCATCAGGTTTCTTCCAACAATTAAATGGGTCAGACAGAAACTACCAATCAACTTTCTTCCACAGAATAAAAATACCCATAATAGCAACAGTTTCATTGAATATGAAGAAATGGAATTTATTATGAGGTAAAGCTAGCATTTTAGGTATCACTGAATTAGGCAGCAAGCTACTCAAGAGCTGAAAGCAAAGTCTACAAAGACTTTCCTGATAGTTTGATTGCTCTGCAGATAGGAATGAACACAGGCATGCTGTCCTACTCAACAGAAACAAAGGCCTACAGGACTAGAAAAATGTCTGTGAATTCTTCTTTTAAGTGGAAAGAATTAAACATGCTTTGGAAGGCCCATGAATGAAGGCAGAGCAAGCAAGCAGTAAACACACATAGGTTTTGCATGTGAAAAACAAGACCCATCTTAAAACAGTGAAACAAGTTAAATCCACTATACTTGAATAATGTATTACTGTAACACCATGTATCCATGTGCAACAGGAAAGGACAGGATGATGCAGACTTCATCCAAAAAGGACTCTCAATATAGCAACGTTTCTTTTTTTTTTTTTGATGTTTGCTAAGATTAAGGTGAGAAAATGGGCATCCAGAAGTAGACAGCAATAAAAGCAACTATACTTCAAGGTTTGTTGGGGATTTTTTAGTTCCCTACCAAGAGAAATTAGTGAATGTTTGCTACACAAACTTATAAACAAAATGGTCTACCACATTTACTAAATAACCTCTAGGGACCTAACTATTTCCTGGTCAGTGAGCTTAAATTTCTTATATAATGTAACTTAAATCATGCAACACAGTTATTTTACTGGAGTAAAGAATATCAGTTGCAAGAGTATTCTTCAGGAACACTTGTACTAAATTCACAGTCTAGGAATGTACATAAAATCATACAATGATCCTGCAGTTTCAGTGTATCTGTTGAAATACTGAAAAAAAAAAATCTGCTTCATCTCTGACAAAAACATTTACACCACAGTGTAATTACTTCAAAGTAATAACCACAGTTCAGATTATTTTATAGATATGGATTCTACTCATGAATGTACACATTCAACATCAGTTCAGAAAATTATCTTCCATTGGGGTCCCACAAGCACCTTCCCTGCCCTCACACTCCCATGCTGAAGCACTTAAGGGTCAAGGCAATCCACACTGGCACACAGGCCCCAGTGCAAACAAAACTAAGCCGCATAAGCAGAGGGCAAGTTGCTGCATCGACAAATACAGAACATTTCAGGGCACAATAGTTATACTAAGTAACAGCTTTTTGTTCAAGTATCCATCCATGTGACTCTCACTTAGCAGGTTGGCTGCGCAGGAGAGGGAAGCTAGAAACTCAGCTGAAAGATCAGAGAGCTAACCCTCACTGCATCTGTTCTCAGGGCTTCCATCAGCACATTGTTCAGTTAGTGCATACACAAAGACTGCGTAGCCTTCCTCCAACCCTCAACACAGGGACCTCACTGAAATAAACTGTGGAAACAGAGACTTAGCTGAACAACTTCCAATATACAGTGGAGCATTTGTTAATATCATTCATTGTTATGCCTCAATCTGTAATCCACTTCAGTAGCATGTGCCAGGAACTACTGGTCCTACATTCAAAAGAAACAAAGCAATCTAGGTGTTAAGCAAACAGATCTCCTTTTACACAAATATAGCATTTCAAATCAGACTATATTATTTTGCTTCAGGCTGACAAGCAAGAGTCAGGCACTCTGGACTGAAGAAAGGTTCTTTGTTTGTGAAAACTTAAGCGTGACTGTTATTCTGTTAAAAAATAATTCTATAAACTAAATATCTTGCTGTACAAGGTTTGATTAAAAAGAAACAGTAAGGCTGATCCAGACCTAGTGAGATTACCTGGGCCTTTAACAGTCCCAGAAAAGAAATAAGACACCAGTTAAGCCAAGATCCACAAGAAACACTGGACCTTTTCTCTTGCCAGAATATGTATCTGTGGAAGCAGCAGGTCTACGTAAAGGATTCCTCATTTGAGGGGCACCTAGCTCAAAAACAAGACTGTCTAGAAACTATTTTATGAACCAGAGGTTCTACCACAAAGAAGACTAGCTAATTTGTCAATCGCTCCATAGCCATTAAATGTTTCAGGTTTAGAACCAGTCATACCCATGCCTGACCAGCTTTAGACAACTTGCTTACCTCCCCATTGATGAAACACTGACCTACTCAGGCATACCTCAGAACATCCCAATTTTCTGCACAAAAGCAGATGGAAGGATCTTCGTATTTATGACAGGTTGGTTGTTTTCACAAAAGTTCATGTTAAATTTAATAATCACTCATCAAATGATTGGCAGGCAATCGAAGACTGAATACATTTCCAATATTATTTTTAGTTTGTTACATTTTAAAAAATGGCTGATGCATCGGTGCATCCCTTGAAAGTAGTATCATATACGTATGGATTTGAATGCAGGCAATAACATCTATCTATTGCTGGTGGTGGGTAGCTTGTAAGCTTAGCAACACATAGCTTCACATTTGAAATGCATCTCGAAGGAAATTTTTCACAGTCTTGAAACTCGCAAGACCACTCTAAAAACTTACACAGACCAGGACAGCCAGATTTCACCTTTTAACACTGACTCTGCAGGTCTCCAGGGAAAACAAATCACAAATTACTGTGTTTTCTGAGGACAGATGATTCTGGCATCTTCATGTCAATGGATAACCACACCTACAGACTTTCCTAGCAACTGATACACAGCTCATAAAATTGTGAGCTGCTTAACCACAAAGACTTACAATGAGTCGTGTTTCAATCTTTAAACCAAACCAAACCAAAGCATGTAATTTGTTCAAAGTAGAGTTATTACATTATCAGCTACTACCTCCGGGGGTATACTAAAATACTGCTATAATCAGGAATCTATCTTTGTAATAATTCCAGCATCTGCTACACCAAGATACTGAAGTGTTGATCTGACAATTAACTGTTATCCAGAACGATCTGGCAAAGTCTGCTATCAAGTTCCCTATTTGCTTGACAGACAAATTAGTGATTATTTTCCCATAAAAATATTTGATAGTACGACTTAATAATAACCTGTTCTGCCTGGAAAATACGGGGGGGGGGGAGGGAAGGGGAAGGGCAGGGACAACAAGAGAAGAAAAAAAACCAATCTGCCTAAGAGACTAAACATCTTTTACGCACTGTTGTTTTAATTTCTAATGCCCATAACTGCTAGGAAGAACTGAAGAGTATTGTAAAGATACTCAAATCCATTGGATGGTATCCAATTTATGTGGTGAGAATGGTGTGATGATGTGGAAACAGAAGATAATATGGCCCACAGCTCTTTGGCAGGCTTTAAAATATCGTTTTTCATGGTAAAACTATTTTAAGCAGCTGATTGAAAGGTCCTAATAAGGCATTTTGGCTGATATCTACTGCTGTGAGGATTGCACCATTTCTAAAAGAATTTAAAGACTCTTGGCTCATCTTAACAGCTCTTGAAAGTCCTCTATTTAAAGTAACCTACCTAGCACATCAGTCATCTTCATATTGAGAACTCTGTCAGATCTTAGACAGAACAGGGCTAAGAAACAACTCTGATTAGCCACGTGTTTTACATCGCCAATATAACTCCTCTTGTTGGGGCCATAGCTAGGAAGAGATCAATAAAGTCTTGGTTTACTAGTAAACTTTGAGAGAACCATAAAAAAACCCCTACTTTGATAGCTAAAGCCAGAAATGCAGTTTAAGACACATAAAAAACAAAGGCATTTGAAGATCAACCTCCCTGAAAGAGCTCAAGGAAAAGAAAGATCTCAAGTGAAGTATATTCAAAATTGAGTCACTGCACTGAACAGTTCTTACTCAAGTACTGGACTAAGGCACAGGACTGCACCCTTAAAAGCTAGCAGCTTTTTCTTCCTTTTTTATTAATCTGTCTTCAGTGCATAGATACAAAGCTGCTTTCCCATCCCATCCCTCTTACATCCTAACTGCATGAATACTAAATTTCCCAGACTTTCTACTGCTGCACATTCGCCCAAGACACAGTCAGCAAATACAGCACTGGCCTCACACTCTGCTGTGTTTGTAAGCTAACAAAAGCACTACTAAACGTACAGTCAAAGCAGACTTTTTTGTCACACATTTAAATATGAGGTATTCAGAACTGTGATACCAATTAAAGCTGCTCAAAGTAAATCAAGCTGCACATCCTGTTGCTGAATGAACTTGGCTTAGATTAGGGCATGTCACAATTTAATTCATTGCAAATACGTAGCAAGCAGTCTCTTGCTGGCAGTTTCAAATACAATGTGACTGCAATACTGATATCTGCTATATCAAAGCACATGAAAACACAAGAGGATCAGGTTTTCTTTACCTCAGACAATGCAAGATGCAACTTGCAACTAATAGCTCTTTTCTTCCTTTTTCCTTGGGACAAAATTCGTAACATTAAAGGCTGACTGTCTCTCCTTAAAGTAAACAAAATCACTGATTGCCAATGATCAAAATGATCATGAATAGCATCCATTTAAGCCATCAAATCATCAGTCACAGCACCCTTTCTACACATCTTCAAGCTTCTCAAGGTCCCAATCCACTGAGCTGGAGTAGACGTGCTGGTTACAGATATTTAGGGGCAAGTTAAACAGGCTTTCTATGACTCCCTGACTTAGAATTCTTTAATTTCTATTCCCCTTAGAGGTACATTCCTACTCAAGGCTCCCTTGCCTTCAGCATTTGTTCCCATACAAATCCACCTCTAAACTCCAAGTGCCCCAACACAGAAATGGAGTCATCCTCTGTAAGAGGATCAGTCTATAAAATCTCACTGAGGGAACTGGCTATGCCTAATTATTTATTACCTATTATAAGCGGCTTCCAAATATTGGGGATCAGTGACAGCATTCAGTATGTCTCACACTGAGAACCTTAATCAAATTTAGACTATTTTTCAAATACAGAGGCAATGAAGTTTTGCAGACATCTTACTGGTGACCCACCAGGGACACACAGATCTCTCTCTTCTCAACAGAGTACACTAAACAGCACACTGCCACAGACTAGGCAGCTACTTCTTTCTCGTTGTTCACATAAAACTACATGAAAAAAAAACAAGTCACTGATCCCACAGTTTACAAGAACAAACCTTCCTGATACAAAGCACAATGAATAGATTGCAAATCCCTGTCCAAGAACTGCAGAACATACTGATAGTTTAAAAATCCCCTTTATGTGCTTGTGAACAGCACAATGACAGAGACTTCACATACTATCTTCAATATGTATTGTTGGTGAAAACCTACCAAACTTCCCATGCAAAGGGTATCTGCCAAAAATGACTTTTGATTTAGACTAACTGTATGATTAATGCAGTAATAGCAAAGGCAGTAACTTAACTTTTGAAAATTCTAAATTTTACATTTGCTTCTAGGTATAAGAATTAACCTTTCATTTATTTTAAATCAAAGCATCAAACATCTTTCCATTTAAATCAGTTTTCAAAATGCAAATAAGGAACTACACAAGTCATGCGAATACTAATGTGATAGTTATGACCGACTGGTTCCAAGCAAGGTTTTGGAACGTCCTCCTTTTGGAAAGTCCTCCTCTATAAGTTTTTTAGTAGGAAAACCTTCTACCTGCAAATACAAATTAAACTTGTAAGACATCTGCTGTAACAGCACCTTTTTTTCTTTAATATCTGTACACAAAACAAGCTATGAATAGTCAATTCCAAAATCTTATTGATGGCTCAATTATAGTTTATGTTGTCATGCATTTGGCATGACAATATCACCCATTCACTGCTGTGTGAAGAGTTCATGGCAACTCCGCCCCCAGGCCTTGAAAGAGATGGCCTACCAGTAACACGCAGAAACAAAGCTGAAGTAAACTGAAACTGAAGAGATAACAGGTAAGCACAGAGGTAAAGAAAAAAAAAATATTGGCCAAGCAGTTTTGGGGACACTATTCAATTAACAAAAAAATAACCTATGGCAAATTAAAGCATTTTCCAGTGCTCCTGTTCAGGGTTCCATTATCTTCTCTGTGTGTTTCTAAAGTACAAGATGTTACAATTGCTTTTCCAGGGATGTAATCTCTCCTTAAATTATCTTCAAAACAGAAATAGATCACTTCCATAGGGCTTCTTTTTGGGGGAAAAAAAAAAAAAAAAAGGTAGTCACAAAAGTTGTATTTATTTTTATTTGCTATTTACAAGTCTGAGATAAGGATTATGCTAGAAATTCAGACTTCTTCCCCCAAAACAGTGTTTCCAAATACTTTTCTAAGCTACACAAATGATTTCTATTCTTCCCTGTGCTCTCCTTCCCCCACCATCTCTTGAGAACCGCCTGAAGGCAAATATAATTGGAACCTTGCACTCACTGCAGACATGTCATGAACAAGAACATAATCCAGGGTCATCAGCAGGCTAGAGCTAGCACACTGCACTGCCATGCAAGATGATCAGCGTCTGGATGATAAGCATGCCTACAGGCCAGCATTACAGCCAACGCAAGCCTAACAGACCTGAGAGCGAGCAGTTCACATTGTTCTCAAGCAAAATCTGTTCAGACCATCTACAAAACACCCCTGAGAACTCAGAAAGCAATTGTACCTATTCCCCCCTTTCCAGTTAAGAGGATAAAACATAAGGTCCTAAGGATTGGGAGGAAGGGAGAGGGAAGGTTGAAAGCAAGGATCTGCTTACAGCCAGAGAAGAATATCATTAACTATTAATAACAAAAAGGCTGCAATGCAGGCACTTGAAATCTGGTACGGCTTACTAAATCACAACTGCATATGAGACCATTATGCTACAGTATACCAATAATAGCTCCACAGTTCAGAATCCTTACCTTGAAATCTCAGTTTCTGTGAGAAATTCATATATTTATATGAAAACCACACTATGTATTTCCAGCAATACAGCACTTATTATGATGAGAGCTCTTTGAAAATGGGGGAAAAAATCCCAACAAAACCCAAACTATTCTAGTTAAACATTCATTTTTAAAGTAGGTCCTTCTGAAATAGGATGGTTTATGCCAAACAATTTACACACAATATTCAATAACGCCCAAGTGCAGATCTTATTCAGTCTGCAGTAACACCAGGGAATGAGAGGAAATGCAAGTCATGCATACCTAACAAAGCTTCTTTATTAGGACAAAATAATGAGTAAGTTTCCTCTGGAAACAGCCTTGTGAAAGCCAGCTCCTTATACCAAGAGAGTGGTTTGAACTTCTTTCCACCTCACTTCAGAAAGCTGGCAATCAGTAAGCAGTTAATACTGTATTAATAAGCAAGGCATGGCAGAGAATTTTGCTGAGTGCCAAATGCAGGGAGGGTGGATTGGTTTGGTTTCTTGTTTGGGGTTTTGATGATCAGTACACTAGTGGCCGAGGTGGAGCCCTCTATTCACATCTAAGCAAATCAATTTAGCTGATCCCACTTTCTTCCCATTCCCTAGACAGCCATTTCACGGAGTATTGATCTCCCCTTTCAGGTGCAATCTTCCTTGGAGAAATACAGAGTAACTGCTATCTGTTTTCCAGACTGACAAGAGGACAAAGGGCTAAAGAACAACAGGGGATAATGTCTGCAGGAAGAAGGGCTGGATCACACTGGTGCTTTTATCAGAATATACAATGGGCAATGCCAGGCATCTCAGCGCTGTGAGGTGACAAAAGAGCAAATCAAATTTGGATGAGAATGCCAATGCTGAAGCATAGAGGAGAGCTGCAGCTGTTTCAGTGCTGCAATTACCCACTTCTCCTTGCTGCAGTTGGTTCACAGAGCTGGAGTTGTGTGGTCATGTTCCCCTGCTGTCACCCCACACCACACAAGCTCGGCAGTGCAAAAAGGAGCTTAAGAACCCAGCCTAGTGCTGGGCCTCACTACTTGCATGCTGTCTTGTCTTAAGCCAGGTGGGTCACATAATTTGGAATGTATTTTGTAAGAAGGGCATACTTGATCACAGCTGGCTTTGGCCTGTTAAGCCCCTCAAAGAGTGGAAAAAAGTTGTCCATACAAATAGGTGTTGCACAAAGACAGGAAAAAACAAGGGAAAGAACCATTAACAGAAAATCTTCACTTGCATTCTTAAGTTTGCAAACAACATGGCTTCAAAGTAACCCACACAAGAAATACGTTTGAAACACAAAAATAAAACACACTTAGGGAACTATTTGTAAGTGTCCAAAGCCGCATCAAGAAATGCCAGAGTGGGAAGTCAATCAGGACAATTCTACAATGAAAACTGCAGATAGTAGAAGAGTGGTGCACTTACTAAACCAGAAGCATATTGAGAAGGATAATAAATCTTGAGTCACAACCACATAAAAAAAAAAAAAATACTGCATGTGTTTAAGTGTTAAACTGTTTCTTTATGGAGGTTAATTTCATTTGGGGATTTGAATGTAGCAATTCATTATATCTGGGAGCAAAAGTAAAAACACTGGAAGAACTTTAAATATTAAGAAATCTAAAAAAGAAAAAAAGAAAAAAAAAAAAAAACAAACCCCTTCTTTCTCAGGCCTGAAAACTTGCACAGCTCACTGTTTCATTTATTTTTCTAGAACAAAAGTTGGCAAATTTTCAGTCTTTGGGATAGTATTATTTTTTCCCCTTCCACTTGAGGTTAAGCAATCTGGTAAGTTTTCCTCCCACCTTCCCATTCCCCCTGAGTTTGGAACACGCCAGGAGCCAAAGCCCAACTTTCACAGACACAGGACACCAAAAGACATCAGTGATTTACAGCATCTTACCACAGTGAGAGACAGTGGATACCTACTCCTTGCTCTGAGCTCTGTAGTTCAGCAGGGCAGCTTTCTACCCTTAGGGCTGACTAACAGCAGACCACAGACACTTTGAGAAAAGCTCAGTTCAAATCAGGACCCAAGAGCTGTTTCCACTAAAAGATATGACCCACTGTTCACAAGCCAGTGTTTCCTGAAACACTGAATTTGCCATGTCAGAGCAAGACTCAAAAAAAGCATTAGTGAGAGATTTGGAAGAAGGTAGCAGAGCAGCAAGAGGGAAATCACAGGACTTTAAATTTACCCTGTTGTGCTTCTCAACAGGAAATACAACGCTATTTTAATAATGATTAATCACTAACAAATGAAGATGGATTCACTACTCAGAACCTTCAAATCAAACCTGAATGCCTCTTCTGGAAAACATGCTTGCATTAAATATACTCTGAAAACCAAGCAAGACTACCTACAAAGCTTTGCAGCCTCAATTATTCAAGAGATTGTTATTACTAGATCATCTAAATGGATTATTTTGATTGCCAACAATGCTGAACTCTGTGCTATACACTGCACTGATAAGTAAACAGACATTTCTAATATAAGAAACCCAGATTTTCCTTTTTATGTTTAGTTTTATCAATAAACTAGACCAGAATATACCAGCAAGTGCCAGTGACACGGGATCTGCAGCTGCCCTGCATCTTCAGTGCAGCAGTTCATCTGCCCAAGTAAACTCAAGAGTTTTGGTACTTAACTGGCAACAGCTTAGCCTAGAGTGCCACAGTAGCAAAAGCAACCCTGGAAGAAGGGTAGGCAAAGACCAGCTAAGAAAATACTAGAAAAGAGAGAGTGACCTGTGAACGTAAATATGAGCAGCACCTGAGCATTCAAATCCACAAGTAAACCCACAGTTTGTCAAAATTCTCAGTCAATACATGACAACTGGTTAAATTGTGAGCAGGACTCATGGTGAATAAACAGATTAGTACTTAGTACAAAAGATCACAAATCAGTTTATGGTTTTGTTTTACAGGGTTCTTTCACACAAAATACTAAGCTGGCTCCTTTCCCAGAGCTTAGCAGCTACATTAGCACCAGACAATGACTTGCCGGCACATCTTATGCCACCACAGCAAACACATTCTGCAACAGACATCAAAATCCTGGGATCTTGCACCTGCACGTTTCAGAATGTCACATTCCTCATCCAACCCACTACGTGCCTAATGGCAGCTAAGCAGCCACTGTAATAGTGGAGCTCATTAAAGAGATATTTATAAAGGACAGAAACATTCAGCTGCCAGAGTTGGAATCACTCAGAAAATAATCACTCTGTGCTCTCTGCTCAGATCCGAAGGGAAACCTACAAAATATATTGAAAAAAATGAGACTGTGAACAAACTTCACTGAATATCAAAAAACATTAATTCAGCAAAGTGCCATAAACCCACTAATTTTAATTCTCTCCATGCACCTCTTCATGTTTCATACAAATTACGTGTATTTTTCTTGCCTTAGGAAACACTTATTTTAGCATTTCTTTCATTCCCTCTTTCCCATTACTTCCATTTTAAAGATTTGTGTGCTGAAAACCACCTAACATTTAATAGTAAATTTATCTGCCTTTAAAACTTCATTTGGTACATCCTCACACAATCATGCAGTAACATCCATCTTTCAAGAGATCCTATGTTTTCTTCACATTTGCCAAATCTAGATGTCCTCTTTTCTCAGTTGCCCTTTTGACAGCCTACTTTATATACACACACCATAAAGAGGATACAAAACCTGCTATCAATCCAGTTCATAAAAGCTTTTTCTTGCAAAGGTGGATTTCCCTCATCATAGCAGGGTAAGGCAGGAAAACTTCACTGATTCTTCTGAGGAGTGAACTGGATAAAAGTAGAATTTAGATTTAGTTACTGAACTAGCTTTCACTCCCACTCATGGTTCAGCACACCCTCCTCCAGGCACACAGATGCTGCAACAGAACCTATCCACACAACCAGTTCCTCCAACTGCACTCTTTGACAAAACCTTGCAATAATCACCCTTCACCACCTAGTGAGTCTACCTTTTTTACCAACTTTGATACTTTAATCTTTTTAGGATGCAAACAAAAATATTTCCTATTTTTATTTAAGCACAGAGGAGAAAGATTGAGAACTAAGTCTACAGAATGCCTATTTTAACATCTTGTTATTGCTACTTAAGGGTATCTTGATTTTTTTCCAGGCACACCCATTTTCAGGGCTCCTACATCTCAGTCTGCATCCTTGAATTACTACAACCCACTCTTGTGAGTGGGAGTAGAAAATGGGAAAAAAAAGGTATCTTCTTTTACATATTCAACTTTGGCTCCTCTAAACACCACCATTCCTGTAGGCTTAATTAAACATAAAGAAGAGAAAAAAAACACACACACAAAAAAAAAATTAAAAAAAAAAAAAAAAAACAAAAAAAAACACGCAAAGAAAAAAGCCAACATGGGACGATAGAGTCACTGGCTTAACAGCACTCAAAGTCTCTGCCAAGACACAAAATTCTTTCTGTTCCTGCATATTTTCCCCAGACACCTCCACCTCCTCTTCCCTGTTAAACTAAACCAATATGTTCACACAGTTAAGCGTTCCAATAACTTGGTCAACATAAAATATTCATAGAGGCTCCAAATCTATCAAATTAGGGTAATTATTCCCCCCTCCAATTCAAGAGGCATAAAGCCTTAGAGGGCTGGTAAGCACACCAATGCTCCTGCCTTTTCTGGAAACTTTAAAAGGTTATCCTACAGTGGAAGAATTAAGAACTAAATCATGGGTGTATTTAGTGATAGCGTGGTCAAGATTTTATCATATTTCATCACTTTCACAGGTTGGAGATGTTAAAACAAGAGGGTGCTGCAAACCCTACTTAACACCTAAAATTTTGTTAGGCAAAACTGAATGAATACAAATCAGAACATATGGAGTATTTCTTCTGTCTTTCTTGACGCAACCCACAGAAGTCATTAGCTTGGCTTGTGACCAATTTGACATCTTGACAAATTAGTCAGTTCCTTGCAGATAAAGGATCTCAACTATTAAATGTTTAGATAATTCAGGTTAATTTGATTATTACTCAAATTCTCTTGTCACACCCAATTATTCAAACCTCTACAGTAAAGTAAAAACCAAAAGGTCTTTGCCACATCTATAACAAAACACAACTCACACCACAATGATGTATGAAGAAGCCTGCTGGCAATTCAAGTTGCCACCAACCCTTGTCATCAAGATGCCAATGACTGTGAGCCTACTAAACAACCAGGAACATGCAAATAGAAGTGATTCCAAAGCCTTCAGGACTAAAAAGCTACTGCTAGTGTTCAAACTTTTTGAGATCAGCATTCACTTAAACTTTCATTAGAAATACTTACCACTTAGTCTCCTAGACCACAAATGGTCTGCACACAGTTCAAAAGGCACTAGCATAATCTATTTCAAAAGTTATTTCCCAAGTTCATATGACAGAAACAGGAAATACGTGATGAAAATGAAATCTACATCCTCTGTTCTGGGGGAGGAGGAATCCAGAATGTATTTAAATAGGAGCTGTATCAGACTACTTCGCACAACTACGGTTAGGGTCACAAAACCCATTTAAACTCACTCCCTGACACTAGCTTTCATACTCTGCACCCTCAAGGACAATGTGGCTAAGATGGGAGTTTTCAGTGTTCATCCCAGTATCAACTCCTCCAAGGTCTTTACCCTCAGACCTGTATGTATGTCCTACCTAGGTTCTTACCATCATTTATTACATCATTTCTTTTTCCTTTGGACTTCACGGAACTTTGTTTCACACATCCTCTCACAATACTGATACACAATAACTGGTTTATGTCATAATGACAGCATCTGTCTTTTTTAAATAATTTTGCCTCCTTTCTCTATTGACATAACTTACTTGGGCTTGGTTTTAATCTCTTCAGACTCAGCTACAAAATGCAAAGTCCTGCCTCTGATGCATATTTAACCAAAATCTTTGTCATTGGCTGCTTACAAAAAAACAAAAATCAAAGCAGTTTCAGCTCGCCATCTTTGAGTTTTATCCCTGGCTACCCTTCATGTTTGACAGCTATAACAAAACACCAGTAGAGCTACTTTGTTATATGCCTCAAAAACCTCTTCTACCTCTCCTGTCACAAGATTTCCCAAAGGTTAGGTTGCTGTACACAAACAGCACATCATTATAACCTCATTTCAGCTCCTTGTCCTTCCGGATTTCATAAACTCTGAGGCACAGACAATTTTAGCTCTGTGTTTGCATTGCATCTACCACAGAGAGGTCTTGGTCAAAGAGTGTCCTACAAAGCAAACAGAATTGCATGGACACAGAAATGGTAATCTCAGCAACTCCAGCACTGAGACTTGGCAGAAGTTTATCATGCGATTCACAGTCTATTTACCCTAGAACAACTCAGTCTTACCTTCAGACAAACAAAATCACATACATACAAATCCATTTTTTTTTTAAGTTAATCCCCCCAATCTTTCAGATCACCTTCAGCAAAAACACATCACTACTTAATCTTTGCTCCATTTATTACCTACAGAAACAAACAGCCAACAAAACTGTTTAACTACCTACTGCTAACACAGACAGCCTTGACATCTTTTTTAAGATGAGCAATCAACAGATTCCTTAGGTTTGAGCCTCACATAAAAAAATGGAATTTATTGCTTACATTCTCTGAGAAAAGGCAGGTTTACTGGAAAATTTCCAGCTGTGAGGACAGGACAAGGTGTTTATGAGAAGACTGAAGTATTCTGACCATAGGAAGATGCAATAGAGAGATGTGATTTAAGGAGAAATTAAAATACAGCTTATCAGTGGGGTATGTAGGGAACAGGAGATGCTAAGCAGGACTAGGACAACATAAGATTGAGTGTTTTGCACAGGATGAGGTAAGATTAAAAGAAGTGTCAATAACTTTGACTCACGCATCCAGAAAGAACAGTCTAATCTTCTTCTATTTATACTTACGTGACAGTAAGATGACATCTCTCTACAAAACACTTATTATTGCCAATTTTCTCACGCTGGCTATCTTGGTGATTTGATATTTCTAACATTAGAAGGTAAGAAAAAACACAGAAGGCAGCAAGAGCAAGATGCATGGGGATGTTATTTTACAGCACTCATTTCAAAGCATCTCCAAAAGGCCTTTTAATTGGAATGGCCATGATATTAACTGTTCTGTGGAAATGTTTAAAGATTTCTTTGTAATTTATTTTTATACATTACAACCTGTAGATTTTTTTTTTGTTGTATCTTCTTCCCCAGATGTGCATCTTCAATAAAGCACACATACTTTAAGTTATAAACTGCTGCACATTTTACCCAATGTCACAGGCTGACCACGGTTCACACTCTTAAACCATTTGGCATGATTCTGCTAAAAGAAAACTTCATTTTCTTCCAGACTGTTAGTAACATCTTCCATTAGCATAACTAAGCAAGTATTTTCCATTTTAAATAATGCTAATAAACTGCTGGGAAACAGTTA
The DNA here is from genome assembly GCA_032466535.1 of Forpus xanthops. Classification (NCBI taxonomy): domain Eukaryota; kingdom Metazoa; phylum Chordata; class Aves; order Psittaciformes; family Psittacidae; genus Forpus; species Forpus xanthops. Next base: position 2,488 of record JASSUY010008068.1, on the reverse strand, counting down.
AAAAGTCTATACAGAAACAGTCTATACGGAAATAGAAATTTAACAATATATACTGCCCTAGTGCATCATTAGCTCTCACCATAACAGCCTTCACCACTACTACAAATGCCATGCACCAAAGGACCCACAACCCTAACTCTCTTCTCCTAAGCATTAATAGAAACAAAGCTGAGCAGAGGTAAAGCCCTGCATGCTCCACACCTCCACTCTGAAGGAAAAGGTTAATTCTGTAGCTCCACTGGTTCAGACAATAAAAATCCCACTGCAGAGTCTGAATAGCCTAGGGGCAGATAAAGCTGCAGTCAGAGTTTGCAACTTAGTAGACATCTGATAAACTAATCCCCTTCAAGAATACCTGTCTAAGTGCTCATGCCTAACACAATTCAACAGCAGCCTTAGTTAAAAATCAGCTAAAAGGGCAGGCAATCAAATGGCACAAACTCAGAGACAACTTGACTGCATCAGCACAGACACCCTCTGCAGTGATCCACGGGTAGTTGAAACCTACCACAGTACCAGGCAACATCTCCCTCCACCACAGTACATATTAGGAAAGCAGCTTGTAAGACCTAATTTTCCAATTCCCATATTATGTTGCTGCACTATTCTACATGGTACTCAGATAGTGAGCCTATAGTTACATATCCAAGGTACTTTGATATAAAGTAAGGTGTGAGTTAACGCCGTGTATGTGCAATCCTACAGAAGAGTCACAAAAAAGCTCAGTTCAACAACTGCCCTGAGAAATGCCAAACTGACAGCCTTAGCAGCAAGAACTACACATGGCCAAAGCTATAATCAAACAGCGATACCAGCGTCATGTCTGCTCTCTGACTTGAAATAACCAATGCTCTTTGAGTATGCTTTTTTTCCCCCCCCATGAGGTTCAGGAACCATTATCTTTCAGTAAAATTGTCAATGCAAGTATTTCACTCTAACATTTAGAATTCTCTTTTTAGAAATTTCTTACTATTTCCCTGTGCTCAAGAACAGACCATTGCTTCAGGAGCAAGAAGCCCTACAGGAAGGGATGCTGCACAAAGAGCCTTCCTTTTGTCAATTTATATCACACGATGCATGGGTTCCTACATCTAAACCATTATGGTCCTTTCTTCTTTCCTTCTTTCTCTGCTAATTGACCCATACATTTTAGCTCCTATATATGCCTGCTCAGTCCTTCCACTGATCAAAAAATGCTCAAGAAATGATCAAAAGGTTTTCAGGGAAGGAATCCATTCTTTCCCCCTTCCAAAAACTGGACAACTCAGTCCTAAGATCCATAAGGACCATTCCACATGTCCTTATTTTGTTCTCTTCTCAACTGAAGACATACTATTTGAAGCATGGGGGGTGAGGGAGAAGGGACTGAATGATATAAATGATACAACTGACTTCACCAATTTCAAATGTAACAACTGAAGAGTCTTATTAAGTTCCACCATTACTTAGGTCTTCATTACTCATTATTTCAGCAGTAAAGTAACATATCAGCAAATTTAAGACTTAACTTGCATTCTGTTGATCGCATTTGAAACCAGTCAGTGAACAGAGATCAGCTTTGCCATATTACTGAAACACAAGCCATGCTTAAAGGAATGCGAAAACTATTAAAAAAGAAATTAAAAAATAACCAAAATTAGATAATGGAAAATACACTTAATGTCCAAAAAAAGACAGACGGGAAAAAAAAATGTGCCAAGGCATACACACACTTCTCACTTTACCTGGACAAGACAGTATTACAGAAATAAAACTTAAAAAACTAAGTAGTGTCAACAAACCATTTTTCCAAGCGTCAACAGAAAACCAATCTTACAATTTTAAAATATAAAAGTCTTTACAATGTTTTATGAAAATACTACTGCCAATTAAAAAAAAAAAAACCAAACCACATTTGATGGAATTAGAAAGTAAATTAGTCAGTAAATAATTTAGCAAATGAGATTATTCTTTTCATACTTCATGTAGTCTTAGGCCGCACACTAAGTTGAGATTTTATAAGAAGCAATAGATAACAAAAGGAACATACAGATCTAGACAACAAATTTCTAAAGGAAAACATATAGAAAATCCTGCCTGACCAATTTGGTGGTCTTCTATGATGGGACTGATGGACAGGGTTAGAGCAGTTGATGTCATCTGCCTGGACTTGTGCAAAGTGTTTGACACTGTCTCACATGACATTCTTGTCTCCAAGTTGGAAAGACATAAATTTGATAAGCGGACCACAGAGCAGATGAAGAACTGGCTGGATGGCTGCACACAAAGCATTGTGCTCAATGGCTCAATGTCCAGCTGGAGACCAGTAACAAGCGGTGTCCCCCAGGGATCGGTGTTGGGACCAGTCTTGTTCAACATCTTTGTCAGTGACATGGACAGTGGGATTGATTGCACCCTCGGCAAGTTTGCTGATGACACCAAGCTGTGTGGTTCAGTTGATATGCTGGAGGGAAGGAATGCCATCCAGAGGGACCTTGACACACTTGTG
>JASSUY010008065.1:0-10616 GCA_032466535.1 Forpus xanthops | reverse complement strand
ACCCCATTTTTGCCCCATTATTACCCCCTCATCAGCCCATTATTACCCCATTATTACCCTATTGTTACCCCATCGTTGCCCCATTATTACCCCCTCATTATCCCATTATTACCCCATTGTTACCCCATTATTACCGCATCATTACCCCCTCCCCCCTCTCTCCCCCTCTTTAATGGATGAAATTCAGAGCTATCCAGCTGTGTTTTGAAATGGCAGAAGTTATTGAAGCAATAGTGAAAATAAGATGCTATCAGCTAGGGTGCTTAATATTTCTGTTCAGGTTTTTATATGCTTATATACAAAAAAAAAATATCTCCACAGATTATAAAAGATTTTTACCTTTTGGGAAGAGGCGAACTATTTCAGGCCTTCATTGACACTGCACAGCACATGTTAAAAACACCACCTACAGCTGTAACTGAACATGGTGAGTGTTACTAATTTGTTTACTGAGCTGTTTTTGCTGTGGTGTAGCAGGAAAATGGTTAGCCATTAGTACAGAAAAGGTCTGTCTTATCCTTTAGATGTTGTTGTTAGTTTTAAAAGAAGAGCATTTGTAAACATCTCAGAAATTTTCAGATGGCAGTTTCTCTCCATATTTGAAGCTAGTGAAAATAGCATGTCAGTGTTGCGTTTTATGGTTGAGCATAAATAATTAATGGAAAATTAGCACTACCTGCATCATCTTCTGTGGTATCTTCTCTTTCTTTGTCAGATGTCAATGTTGCATTTCAGCAGTCTGCTCATAAAGTGCTGTTAGATGATGACAACCTTCTTCCTCTGCTTCACTTAACCATTGAATATCATGGAAAGGAACATAAAGGTATCTGCTTGCTTTTTTAGTAGAGAGTTAAGAGGGGAGATGATGACCTTGTTTTCAAGTCTTATTACTTATCTTTCTCTGAAGTTAAAGAAATACTTTGTTCCTTTTGCAGTTACATGTGATAGCCTAGCTTGCTTTGGCTCTTAAGAAGAAATTCTGTTCTTCCTCCTTTTCTTCCTTGCCGTCATTGTCTTGACTGAGAAGATGACTTAATTCAGCACCTCATTTGTTTTCAGATACTTCTCAGACTCGCGAAGGGCCTTCCCGGGAGTTATCTCCACGTGAAGCCCCTCCATCTGGATGGGCAGCTCTGGGCCTTTCTTACAAAGTTCAATGGCCACTGCACATTCTCTTTACCCCTGCTGTTCTGGAGAAGTAAGTACTAGGGATTGTCTTTATATCTTCATTTACAGGTTTTGTGATCTCAGGCACTTCCTAATGTGTTGCAGGCTTTTTTCCTGTCTGTGGAGGGAAAGATAGAGCTACAGTACTTCTATCTTGCTCTCTGAAACGTTAAAATGGTTCTTTCTACTTAATGCATATTGAGAGTACTTGTAATGACAGTGAGACCTGCAAGATGCTAACAGATTTTGTGACCAGTGCTACTTTGACAAAACAGTGTCAGCTCTTCCCTCCTTATAGTGACATTAACTTTGTGGGTTTGGGTCAGTAATCAGCAGAAACAGACATCTGCTACTTTGAGATGGGCCATGACCTGACCTATCCTGTCTGTTGGCTGGCAGCCACCTTGTTTCTTTTTCTAGTCTTACATTGTTACATGCTCCAGTATCTGCACCCAAGGAAGATTTTAATCTTTGTATTTTTTGGCTGTAGGTACAATGTTGTTTTCAAATACCTGCTGAGTGTGCGACGAGTCCAGGCTGAGCTACAGCACTGCTGGGCACTCCAGATGCAGCGCAAGCACCTGAAATCTAACAGAACTGATGCCATCAAATGGCGTCTGAGGGATCACATGGCTTTTCTTGTGGACAATCTTCAGTATTATCTACAGGTCAGAATTATAGAGAAAGGAAAGCTGTATCAGTTAATCAGGAACAGTCAGAAATGCATGGAGTGAGCATTTAAGCCCTGTCTTTCAGATTTCAGATTCTTTGTACCTTAAGGAAATTGAGATTTGCCTCGGAACAACTCTAGAACTTTCTCTGAGTTCCCAGATTTAGTGCTACAATTATAGTCTTTGGATTTGTGAATCACTGAGTTTTACTGGAAATGTGGGAGTTTGGGCCCTCTACTGCTGCTACTAAATATTTGTGAGAAGCCACGGTCATCTCTGAAGTGACATCATTAAGATACCAATTAAGATACCATCCTGGCTTCTTTCCTTGCCCCATTAAGTGAGCTCCAGTTTGAATTAAATAACAAATGTTGTGTGGGTTTTTTGGTTGGTTGGTTTTAAGAATTAAAAGCCATATTCTGACCATTTGAAGTAAAAAAAAAAAAAAAAGACTTTTCAAATATAAACAGCTGTTAATAGTTGCCCAATTTTGTGAGAATCAGATATCATTTTGTTAACAGCCATAACAGGTGAATTGAGGGGCCCAGCTTCCTATATTATTATGAGTAATCCCACTGAGCTATTGCACCTCAGCCTTTTTCCGGAGATTCCAGATGGCATCTCTCAGTGTAAAATTCAGAGAATACTGCTATCAAGTACCTTTGTTTCCATGCTACCTATATATATTCAGTACTTTATCTTAAAGAATGTGACCTCTTTTCTTTCTACTAGGATAGTACTTAGGCATCAAAAAATTGTTTGGGGCCCCCCTTTTATGTACTACTCTTGTATGTAATACCCCATTCAGGACACAGAGAGAAAGTGATCCTCAGCCTCTAGCATAAGAGCAGCAATAAGGAAATTTCCAATAAGGAAAGCCAAGTTTCTTACACAAAACTACTGTCTGGTCTGAACTACTCCCATTAATCAAGATACTAATGGGTTTTTTGTACATACCAGGTGGATGTACTGGAATCTCAGTTCTCACAGCTGCTGCAGCAGATAAATGCCACACGAGATTTTGAGAGTATACGATTGGCTCATGATCATTTCTTAAGTAATCTGTTGGCTCAATCTTTCATCCTCCTAAAACCTGTAAGTAGGTCTTGATTCCACCTTTTTCTACACGTTCTCCAACTGCTCTAAGCAACATGCCTTTTGAACAGGAATGACAAACCATCTTTTTTCAAACAGATCATTGATAGCCTCCTGCAGGGAAATAAAGCATTTAGAAATAAAGCAGATATAAACTAGAACAGATAATTGAATTGCAGTAATTTAATTTACAGGTGCTGAATGCGGATGCATTCCTAGGCATTTTAGATCAAGCTTTCCCAGTATTCAGTTAACTGTAATAACTTGAGCTTTTGTTGCTCTGTTTTTCAACTTCTATGTCTATATCTTATATAGACATATAAATCTTATTATAATCTTAGTGCTTATGCCACTGTTATCCTGGTAATGTCTGCAAAAGGTTGGGGGTGGGAGGGGAGGATGCATCATCACATATAAGTCCTCCATAGAAAACCTTACAAAAATATTACAGGTGCTCTAACATCTTCTTTACTGATTGGAAAACATGATATCAGCAACAACTTGATTGTGAATGCTGTGACTTTTCAGATACTAAGAACATCTTTTTCTGGGTTTGACCTCTGTTTAATCTGTTGTACTTTTATCCCATGCAGGTTTTCCACTGCTTAAATGAAATTCTGGATCTTTGTCATAGTTTTTGTTCTCTGGTCAGTCAGAATCTGGGCCCACTGGATGAACGGGGAGCTGCACAACTCAGTATTTTGGTGAAGGTGAATCTATGGTTATCTGGACCTGTTGTTCTCCATGCACACTTTTGCCTGAGTAGTCATATTGGCTTTAACAGCTGTAGAACAGGAGTGAGTTTAAGCTGAAACCTTCTATATGAGTACTTGCTATGATTTTAATTAATCAACGCTTAATTATACACAGAAAAATATACACAGAAATTTACCTATTAGAATAGAAAAGGGAGTGGGTATCAGATGGTGATTCTGCTCCTCCTTTTGGATACCTATCCTCTAATAATTGTTGCAGGTGACAGCTTACCTTATACTGGAACAGAAGCATCAACTCTCTTACAGTGTTACCTTGCTTCAGGATGTTAAAGAGTTGTTTAAGCAGAAACAGAAAGGGAAAGCTTGTTTTCTTTCTTGAGAGTGCCTGCCCAGAACTGACTTCTTCTCATTTGTAGGGATTCAGTCGTCAGTCATCACTTCTCTTCAAGATTCTCTCTAGTGTTCGGAACCATCAGATAAACTCTGACTTAGCTCAACTGCTGCTACGCTTGGATTACAACAAATACTACACCCAGGCTGGAGGAACTTTGGGCAGGTACTAATATCTTCGTGGTTGTCTGTGGCATTATCCTGAGGTACAGGGAAGTACAAAGTGATCTAAATGATCATAAGTAATTTTTATTAACTGTAGAAAGCAAAATACTTAAGAGCAAATGTTGATAAACACTATGACAGAAAAGTAACAAACCAGCATGAGTTAACTTTTGGGGTTTTTATGCTTTCTCCCCATCAGGTTTGTTTTAGCATGAAATTGAACTAGTTGCTGGTTTATACAGGTTGAAAAAATGCTGATGTGGGTTGATAAAGAGTTCCTTTCAGCATGTGTTTATAATATCTACCCTTCTTTTGCAGTTTTGGGGTTTAAGCAGTAAGACCTTTTCTTCAGGCCATGACTAATCCCATGTTAAGCAGTGGAGACTGTACCCTTGGAGAGCTTGCACTGAACTGAGTGTTAATTTGTGGCTGGCTCTTGCTGGTGAAGCCCTGTTTCAGAAGGAATTGGCAAGAAGTGCCGCTTACTGTGAGGCTCCCTGTGACTGCAGAAAGCCACTCCATGTTTTCCAAGCTAGTAAAGACATGCTTTCTACAGCCCTGCATGTATGCGTAGATGTTTTTAGGAAGGAAGTCTGTACCTCTTCAGAAAGTGAGAAAGCAACAAGAATTACAATGTCTTGACTCTTCAGCTGGACTATGATCTTTTGCAAGCTGGAGTATGAAGGAAGTGATATATTGTTCTTGACTTCTGAATAGAGCCATAGCTTCATTCATAGTTCCACTGCTTTACAGTACACAATGTCTGCTAATAAAATACAGACTTGCAGGTAAATGAAACAACTGCACTAAAAGCCTGAGGGAAAGGGGGAGGAAAGAAGGATTTTAGGAATCTCTTCTCATACGGCACATTTTTCTAGCATATCTGTATAGGTAAAGGAGCCACTAGTGGTGTCACATGCCTTCTCTATAAAACATAATACGTTTTATGTGCTAACATTATGCCAATCAAGACTGAAGTAGGAGCTTTGCCCTGTTCAAAACACAAATCTTCCTCTGCTGGGATAAAATTGCTAGAACTAAAACAGGAGAGAAACACTCAGGATGACAACTCTAAATGTTACTAGTGACTGTCCTACTGAACCAAAATAAAACCATCTTGTTTTTAACACAATTCTGAAGAATATTGTGTTTGCACCCAGGTGCAAAGGACTTAGAGTGGCACAGCATTCTGTTCCATGAAGAGCAGTATTTGGCAGGAACTTCTTGCACGTTACCAAGATTTCCTAGTCTTGCTAAAACATACTATATTGCAGTAAAAGTCCAGTTGGATGAATGGCAAAAGAGAGCCCTGCAGTCTGTCACTGGAGTGTAGTACCAGCTTTCCCTGTTTGAACAGAGGCTACCAGGAAACCACCCTTGCCCTCAATGTGTTGGTGATTTCACACTATCTAAAGCTGCAGTTCTTGAGAAAGTTGTGTGTTCATGGAGGGAAAACGGATGCTTTATGCACTCTCAGATACAGTAACAACAGCCAACCAAATAGAATGCCTGCCATCTTCAATGCACTAGAGCTGCTTGTGGCTGGACTCTGCCTGATGCAGAGTTTAAAATCGTGTGACTGTGGAAAATAAGTTAGAAAACTAAGAAAGGATGAAGTCTGGATGTGGGATTTACAGACCAACACAGTCAGAAGGTGACTGAGCTACTACAAAAAATACCTCAAGAGAAACTTAGCAGGGGACTGAAGACTCTGAAGGAGGCTGGATGGAGGCCTGGGTAAACATAAAAGGTTGTAAAGAGTGAAGAACTGTTGAACTCTGATTTTATCTTTATGCAGGTTGACCATTAAGATAAAGTGCCTGGCTGTGAATGCAGCAGCTTAGAAGTAGACTTACTCCATTACCATATAAACGAAGCTACCCAGCACTTACTCTTTACACCTCGGTCTCCTAGCAGTTCAGTTGTCCTAGATCCCTGTGTCTGCATCTCTTCTTAGGTAGTGCCAGTCTTGCCCTAAGGCAGGTCAATACCTGTATAGTCACAACAGTGAAAAAAACAAGAAGAGGTAGCCAAAACAAAATACCTTTTGTCCTGCAAGTTCTCACCAGGCACTCAGAGAATAATTAGGGTTGGAAAGACCTTAAGATCATCTAGTTCTGACCCCCTGCCACATGCAGGGATGCCTCACACTAGACCATCTCTCCCAAGGCTGTCTGATCTGGCCTTGAACAATGCCAGGGATGGAGCAAGTTTCAACTTCAGCAACATGTTGCTGAATTTAAAAATACCAGCAGCAAAGCGGAGTACACATCGTGCTGTTCTTCCAAGAAACAAGTGCTTCTCCCCTGAACTTGGTCATAAGGTATTCACTTCTTTAAATACAGGCTGCCAGTTAACACCCCTGTCCCTTCCTTTACAATTGATTTTGTATTAACCTTTACTGGAAGCAGAGTATTAGTGCTATTCAGCTCAGAGAAACATAAGCATTTCTTTGCCCTCCTTTAGAGGCACAGTCCTGGAATGAGTTTAGATAAATGAGGAGTCCCAGCAGCTACCACAAGAGATTGAACATTTATTTAATCATAAAAGTCCAGCAGATAGAGCTATATACAGTAATCCATGCACACTGTTGTGGAATAATTAGGAAATGTGGGATAATTAGGAATTAAATTTATATTTGAAATGCAGCACTGTCCACACGTAAGAGAAAAACGGACTTTCAGGGCCTCTCAGGGCAAGATGCAGCCACAACTGGTATGCCAGCAATGTGCACCTCACAATTCCTGTGGCAACACAGATAGAGGATGGAGCAGGGTGGAGATCTTGCAGCTACTCTCTGTCCTAAAGATGGGAACTAGGTGCCACAAGAAGCCAATAAGCTGCATACTTGCTCCCCTGAGCCAGCAGCCTGTCATCTTTTGACAGAATGGCATCCTCCCTGTGAACTTTGCTTCATTATAATGTCATTATAATGCATTTATATGCTAAAATACACTCCCATCTCCAATGCAACCCCCCTCCAAAATGAGACCACCCCCCTCTGAGCATGCGCTTTGAATTTTTTGTGTCATATACCTTTAAAAGAGAAGTAAGAGATTTGCATCAATAATAATAAAGGTATGTATAATTAGAGTCACTCAAGCTCCACCTTGAAGGTGAAAATAGTATAAAATGACCCAAGAGAGAGGGGGATATTGGGGAAGATACCATTGTGGATGGGTTGAGGAAGATAACATTAATGGACTCCTGGGACAGGTCGATGGGCTGGATCTCTTTTCCCCCCATAGGGACACCTGTGGGTAAGACCCTGCACTGTATCCAGTGCTTCCCTGGGAAAACTTACAATCTCTATAGAGTTACTTTTACTGTGACCCTTATATTTTAGACCCAGGCTGTGTTAACTTTACCAAGCACCTGTATTCGTGTAACCATTATCCGCACGTGCTTTGCAGACAGTATTTATCGCCAGCAATCCCTAAGAACCTGTACCTGTTGCATCAATAAACTGCACTGTTTCAGTAGCAAATCATAATTTTCTCATTGAACGCGACCCCATCTCCCAGTGTGGCTGTGAGGGTTCATGATCACAATTGAACCGGCAGTGTGGTGGTTTATCAGTGAATCCAGATCAGACACGGACAGACTGGTAGTTACATACTGGAGCCGTTCCTGGCCCCTCTAATAAAGCAAGGGGTTTATTTTTCCCCCTTTAGTGCAACAACTGTCCAATTACACAAACATTTAAAACACAGTCTGTGCAACAGTGGGACAGCAAAGCGAAGTCTTTATTTAGTGGGGGGCATAGTCATGTTTATAGTTTGGATGTTTGTTATAGCCTACTCTCTCCCCAGCAATAAGGCTCTGGATCACCCACTCTTGGGAGACAACAGGCAGCTGTAAAGCTTCAGCACACTTCAGGATACCAGCTGGGCAGGAAAGATCAGTCACCACCACATCATAAACACCCAAAGGAATATCTGCACAGGAAGAAAGACAGGGATCTCTGAGAAAAATAAAGTAAACGGATCTTCACTGCAGGAGATTAGTTTGTTTCACCACTGTGAAGCTCTTCCATGTCCTCTCATTCCTAGCCAGGGAATTCTCTTTTGTAAAAGTTAAGACATGCTCTACTTGTACATTCTATGCTGCACCTTTCAAGTAAAAGATTCCCTCTAGTCCAGATAGAAATTTAACAGGAAACTAGTAACCAACATGACAGGCAGGACTAGATACCATGAGTCCTGATCTTAGGCTGTGAGTACTAGGGCCTACCTCCCATATGGAGATGGAGAGACAGCTGAAGTCAGAGGGACGAGGAAGCACAATTCTAATGACCTACAGGAAGTCCAGGAGCCACCCTTGCCTCTTCCCCTTTCAACATGGGGGTAGAAGCCAAGGCTTGTGTCCTGAATTGTTGCACCATCTCCTTCTCTGGAAAGTACGTCCTAGATGTCACCTCCTGAATTATATTCAAGCAAAGAGCTAGCATCTGCAATTTGCCTTCCTTTATGCTTAAAGAAGGCCTTGTAAACAGTCCCAAATGGTTTTAGACCATATTACAGACATGGGATGGGATCCCATGGCATGGGATTCCTGACTTTTAGGCGTGAGACACTGGCCAATGAGTACCTTTTTTGTGAGCATTTGAGTGATGTTGTTTAATGGATGCTGCTCCCCCTGTCATGAGAATTTCAGACCACAAATCCAGGAAGCTCTGCTGCTGGTCTGACACCAGGAGAACCTTCAGGTTATGGAACAGGTTTTCTCGTGGATGCCTGCAGAGTAAAGAAGAGATTTGCAGATTGCTAATAATAACCAGTAGCCTGAGACTTTATTTGAGGACCACTGTCTAATTCTTCTAGTTACCTGACTGGCTCTCATGTATGGAAATTCTTTGAATATGGGAATTCTTTGAGTATCTTGCATACAATGACCTGCTGTCTCACCACCCCCCTCCTGAAATACTCGGAACAATTATCCTCTGTTTACAGATAGTAAAACAGTAGACAATATTGGTGGGGTGTGTGTGCAGCAGCCTAAATCCAAAATTGGGCTAAGCTCTTCCTTATTCCTGAACCACTTTTATGTGCATACCCAAAATGACTGCTTTGACAGGGCTGAGTAGGCTGACTTTGGTCTTCTGCCCAAAAGCTCACAGAGATTTACAAATTGCTTTTATCCACCCATCACCTTGCCTAAAGAGTCTGACCTGACAACTGTTCTCTCAGAACAGACCTACTAGATTAGACTGTAGAAAATGCAGAAACATCATGCCCAATGAAAGGGAATTGCAGTAGTATTGCTTCCTTTTATCCATTTCTGAGCAATCAGCCAGGTGTGTGGGAAGCCTGGCCTGAATTCTGCCTTCCTCATAAGGGGACTGACATTTTTTCTTACTTCCCAGACTTTCTTTGTGATTATGGCACGCAAATGTACCTTGGCATAAGAGGTCACTGTAAATCCAAGGAAAGAGATGGAAGTGCTGTTCTCACATGAATGGAATGCATGGGGACCAGTACTAAGGCCATCTTCAGTACTCTGATTAAATCCTCAGTCTGTGCACTCAGATCATGGTTATTTGGCACTTACCATTCCAGCAACTTTTGCTCCTGAAGGCTATAACCAGCTGGCAAAAGGTAATTCCAGTAATTCTGAAGCTGATTAGCATGACAGCTGTCATGCACCCAGATATGAGACACACAAGGGATCCCTCTAGCAAGGCACAACAAGTATTTCCGAGTTCGACAATGCTGATCCGCAATTAAAAGACACTGATACGCTGCGCTGCACTTCAGGGGAGACAGAAAGACATGTCAGCAGGAGACCATGCTTGCAAAAAAACCCAGAAGTCATCCTGCTGCTAAACACTTCAAAAGAGAACAAGTAAACCCAATTTTCAGACACATATCATATGGAAGGTGAATTAGATAAGCAGATTATGAAATCAGGAGTACCTCTAATAGTCACCTGCAGCTCACAGGCAAAAACTCTACCTAGTAGTTTTGCTACCATAGTTAGGTCTTCCAGGTCAGAGCATTCACTGTTTAGTCTGAGAATCAGTAAGTCACTAGAGAAGACTTTGCATCTTCAGGCAAGATGCTCCAACACCAATTTACCCTCTCTGTTAAATATCTAAATTTAAAGTAAATGTCACAGTAAATGACATTACTTGTCCAAGCAGATCTGGTAAGTGAAGAATGAAGAGCTCTACCTGTAAGTATTCTGAGGCACAGACCTGTGGTACTGCATCCATCTGGAGTACTGCGTCCACTCCTATGTTCCACACAGTACAACAGAAACAAGACATACAGGAGCAAGCCCAGCTGACGGCCATTATGTTATCTAGGCACTGGAGCACCTGACACATATAGACCGGATATAAGGAAGAAATTCTTTACTGTAAGGGTGGTGAGGCACTGGAATGGGTTGCCCAGGGAAGTTGTGAATGCTC
>JASSUY010008064.1:5369-23235 GCA_032466535.1 Forpus xanthops | reverse complement strand
CACCGGGCGCCCACGGGCACCGCCGGGGCGGGGCGGGGCGGGGAGAGGAGAGGGGAGGAAGGGCGGGGGGAAGAGGAGGAGGATGAGAAGAGGCCACCGGGAGCGTAGCTCCGCGTGTGATACTTGTGTCGGCGGGATAGCGTGAGATGTGTGTGACCCGAGGGGAGATACGTGTGTGTGAGTGCACGGGAAGCACCGCGTGCGTGTGAGACACCGTGTGTGACACCCGGGAGAGGGGTACAGAGGGTGAGAGACACCGCGTGTGGGAGGCGGGCACTGAGAACAGTGCTACCCACCCGTGTGTTTGTGAGGCACCCGCGTGTGAGAGGAGACGTGACACAGAGGCACCCATGTGTGTCTGTGGAAGGCACCACTTGAGATGCTGTGTATGACCCCCGGTGGGTGGGCAACACCCGTGTGTGACAGGGTGTGACATGCCATGTGTGCCTTAACAGCTGCCTGTGTGATTCTGTGTGTCTGAGACAATGTGTGTACCTTCAGAGATGCCTGCATTTGTGTGTGAGACACTCTGCATGTGTGGCACCTGTGACACAGACCCAAGCATGTGAAATCCATCTTGCCAGAAAGATGCCATGCAACATGCTCAAGCATGTATGAAACATAAATGTGTGAATGTGATGTATTCTCAAGTGCACACATGTCTGCGACACTTAGCTAAGTGCACAACTTGCTCCGTGTGTGCAGCATGTGTGTGAATTGCACATGTGTGAGACACCTCTGTGCATGTGACTCTCTGGTCTGTGTGCATGTGAGAGATGCATCATATGTGTGTGGGACATGTTATCTGTGTGACACTCCTGCATATGTGTATGTGAGGCGCCTCCGTGCGTGTGTTTTGTGCATGAGCACCCACTCTATTGGCACAACCTGCTCTGGCATGCAGGCCTGACTCTCTGCAGCATGGGTGTGACTCTGTGTGTGTGTAAGACACATCTGCCTTAGTGCACAAAGGTGTGTGTGCACATCTGACCCACTCTATGTATGCAATACATATCATACATGCCTGCCTGTACACATACGAGAATGGTGTGGATATGTGTGTGTGAAGCCCAGGCATAGATTTGGACTTGCTGCAGGGTGGGCTGTCTGATCCACTCAGTGTGTGTTTATGTGTGCATGGGGATGTGAGAGGATGTGCACACACACACAGAATGCTTGAGATCTGGTATGCACAGGGGTACTTGACAGGCAGGGCACACATACCTGTGGGTCTCTGTGCTACATACACCTAGCCTGTTGCTTAAGGGATACATACGTGTGAGAGTAAGTATGTGAGAAATTCAATCAAGTATGAAACAGCCTTGTATGACAGTGGACATATGCTTGCTTGTGCAGGAGACACCTGTGTGCTTGTGACTCCCTGTGTGCGTGGCTTACCGGGATGCATGTTCACACACACCTTGAGGCTGAGCTCTGCGTGTGTCACACCATGTGTTTGTGTGTCTGTGGCTCCCCTGAAAGGGTGAGACAACACTCCTACAGGAGACAGACTTCTGTGTGTGCCCAATGGGACAGCCTCGTGAAAGCCAGCTTTGTGTGTGTGACTTGTTTGTGTGTAAGCTGGCTCTGTGTGTGGTTGTGTGGTTGTGTGTAAGCTGGCTATGTGTGTACTGTGTACACCAGTGCATAAAAGACACCCTCCAGAGTGCCTGTAAGAATTCATGAGCAGTGAACTCACTGCACTCCTGGCACATACCCATGTTTCTGCAACCTGCTGCATCATGATCTGCATGTGTGGCACACATCAATAGTACATGCGGCATGTGGAGAAGCTGGAGAGGCTCATGCTGTGCATGACAGCATGTTTGTGGAATGGGTGAGGCAAAGGGAGCTGGATCTGCCTGACAAGTACCCTGGGGCCGTATCCAGGCTGCATGCATTGTAGTCAGTCGGTGGAGAGGGCAAAGGAGGGCACAAACCTTCTGCTGTGTTCAGACATCAGTGAGACACGTGGGTTCTTCTCCTCACTGATGGGATCAGGCGTGCCCTGTGGACTTGTCCAGGTGTCCTCTGATGTCCACTCTGCTGCTTGCCTGCCAGGCACTGTGTGTCTGCAGGTGAGCAGGAAAACCAATGTCTACTTCCAGGGCATTTGTCAGACCCTTGGGTTGTGTATGTATGTGAGCAGTGAGCTCAGTGTGCATGTATTTGAGAGCCTTGTTGGTCCACAGGAGAAGCTAGCTGGGTGCATAGCTAACTCGAGTGTACACATTTAATACTGCACTTGTCTATGTGCACACATCATTGTAATGTGTGACACAGTCCCCTATAAATATGGCAGGAACTCACAATGTATGTAACTCAGTAAAACTCAAGATGTGTGGTTTGACTGAACCCAGTGTGTGTATGTTTCAAGAGCAATAGGTGTGCTCTGCATTTCTCTGTGGCTTGGTGGCATCCTCCAGTCGGGGAGGTTTGAGACATAGTGTGCACCTATGCAAGCCACAGTGTATTCATGCATGCTGCTCTGGAAGGCATGAGATCTGTGTCACTGTGTGTGATGCTTCTGTGTACTTTACAAAACTATCTCTGTATTCCAGTCACTAACTCTTACGATTATGATCATGTGTATGAATTATTTGTATCACTCTCTGCTTGTGTTCTGCACATTTGGGCTTCAGGTGTCCACGTGTACAGTTCTGGTGTCCCCAGCATAAGGACATGGAGCTGTTGGAGCAGGTCAGGAGGCCACAAGGATGATCAGGGGCTGGAGCAAGTCCCATATGAAGACAGGCTGAGAACATTGGGGCTGTTCAGTCTGGAGAAGAGAAGCTGTGTAGAGACCTCACAGTAGCTTCCAGTATCTAAAGGCAGCTACAAGGATGCTGGAAAGAGACTCTTTATCGGGGACTGCAGTGACAGGACAATGGGTGATGGGTTTAAACTTAAACAGGGGAAGTTCAGGTTAGATAGAAGGAAGAAGCTGTTCCCTGTGAGGGTGCTGAGGCACTGGCACAGAGTGCTCAGAGAAGCTGTGGCTGCCCCATCCCTGACAGTGTTCAAGGCCGCTTTAGTAAGATTGGATGGGGCTTGGAGCAAGTTGCTCTAGTGGATGGTGTCCCTGCCTGTGGCAGGGGGGTGGAACTGGAGGAGCTTTAATGATCCTTCCAACTCAAACTGTTCTGTGATTCTATGACTCCAGCTTCTGTTGCAGTGGAAGGGAAGTAGGTGTTTCTATGAGCCACTCCAAGTTTTACACAATTTGTGGCGTTTTCCTGGGAGCTTCAGACCCCTTCTGACCACTAACCCCTGTATGGCCTGTTCTAAGATCCATATTCCTTTTCCATCCTTTTTTCATGGAGGAAGGGTGTTCCATTTTTCCTTTTGATTTGTGGTTACTTTGCAACAAGTAGTGAGGAGCAAGTTCAGAACAACCACCTTTGGTGCCCATAATGTTGCACCGTATGTGTGTCTCCTGGCCTGGGGCTGCACAGGCTTTCCATTTAGGGGACATTATTAGGATATTTTTTTATCTTTCTTTTCATGGAGTTTTACAGATTTGCAAATGCCTTTTTCTTTAAAGTGAGCAATCAGGAGTCCTGAATGTAGCCTTTCTCTTGAACATTTCAGGAAGTGACTTTCAGTGTAGCTGTCCTTTGTTTAGACAGGCCGAGCAGGGATCAGAGCTGAGCCCTTCTGGGATTTTGTCAGGATTCTTTCAACAACCCTTGTACTACTTTCCTCAGTTCTATTTTTGGCTCTCTGAATTTGTGGAAAATTGCTTAAAATCATCCACTTTTGCTAAGCATTTAAGCTGATAACTATTGAACTATGATCCATTATGCGTTATTATCACACCAGCTGTGCCTTGCTTGGCAAACAGAGACAGACCTGGTATCATGGCACACGTCCAGGTACATCTATCGGCAGTATTCTCTAACAATGCTCTTTATAAATGGCGAGAGCTGAAATCAAACAAAAAAACCCCATATTTTTCTTCAGTGTATAGAATCATAGAATCATAGAATAGTTAGGGTTGGAAAGGATCCTAAGATCATCTAGTTCCAACACCCCTGCTATGGGCAGGGACACCTCCCACTAAACAATGCCACCCAAGGCTATGTCCAACCCGGCTTTGAACACCGCCAGCAATGGAGCATTCACAGCTTCCCTGGACAACCCATTCCAGTGCCTCACCACCCTTACAGGAAAGAATTTCTTCCTCAGTTCCAATCTAAACTTTCCCTGTTTAAGTTTGAACCCATTACCCCTTGTCCTCTCACTACAGCCCCTCATGAAGAGTCCCTCCCCATCATCCCTATAGCAATTGAGCTTTACCCCAGTACAGTAATTTTTATCGAGAGCAAAGCTGCCTCTTAGACTTCACAGGTGCCAATAGTGTGTTTCATAGGAGGCATGGAGCTCATTACGGACACTCAGAATCTTTTTTCCCACTGACTTTTCAGTTGATTGTGATGTAGGTATTAGATACCAAGCCCCACAGTGAAATCGTAGTGGTGGTCTCATTGCACATGAATGAGTTCTCGAATTCCCAGACCAAGTGGTAGTATGGGCTGCCATCAGAAGCTGCTGAAATCAGGGTGGGATTGTATTTCATTAATTACTATACATACTAGTAAGGTAACATTACTTAATATGTCGTCACTTTATCTGATTTATATAGTTATATAAATACATATACACACAACCACGCACTCTCCTTACAAATAATCCTTGTGGTTTGTGTGGGTTTTTTTTCCCTCTCATGTTAGATTTTTTATTTTTATTTTTTTTTCCTACGATATATAAAGCTATTTTACAGCCTGAATAAAGAATTAGTTCTGGGAATCCACAAACCATTCCAGCATGCAATCTCTCTGCAAGGTGGTATCTTTGCAAATTAGAACAGGATTCCTTACTGTGTGTTTAAGCATCAGCTACAAAGATTCAGAATAGTAAATCTGCCGAAAGATTTGTTTGTTGCATTAAAAGGTGTTCAAAGTGATCTTACTGCAAGGACTAGGAATAAAAAATGGGCACATCATGGCAATACAAATAATATTGTTCTCCTTCCTGTCCCTGAAGCTGTGAAGGTGAAAACTGAGGAAGGCCATAGGGATGTCTGGGATTCATATAGAGGAGTTTAGCAGAGGTCTGGTTTCTGGATTTAGAAGGGGAAGAGGCAACAGTGTGAGTGAATACACATCCTTATTAGTCCCTTCTCAGTATTTCACCACTTTTTGTGAAGTGATGGCTTTTTGTTCCCAAGTTCCTTTTCTAGGCTTATAATCTGTCCAGGTGCAAACCAGCAGCTTACTTCTAGTTCTACCATATCAGTGACTTTCTAGACACAGTGGTCCTGATCACTCAGGACGGAGAAGTTGAATAGGGTATGTGGGAAGAGCTTATACTTGCAGTGCAACCCTTTTCTCTGCTGTCTTTGAGCTTGCTTATCACCAAAACCATTTGCAGTGTGTGCAGAATGGATATTATTTTTTAATCTGATGCAGAGAGCAATGAGGGGAGAGCCTCTCTCTTGGTCCTGAGCATCTCCAGCACTTTCAGAGCTTCTGTGCTGCATGAGTGAGCAGGGTGTGTGTGGGTTTGTGTAAGAACTGCTGGTTGGGGTGTAGGGTTCTGCACCTTGGTCTCTATCAGAGCTGTGGGATGCGTTGTTCTCAGCGCGTTTCCGGTCTCCAATTGTAGCAGCAGCTGAAGTTACATTGAGCTTTAATACCACTTGATAGAGTGAAATGGGCAGTAACATACCTTTAGTTTTCTGTATGCTGTGCTACTCAAAGAGTGTGACTTTGGTGTCCTCTCATTGGTTTTCTTGGTGCACTGGCACAAAAAGGCTGTATATTATTAACATTAGCTGCTATCTGGCAGACGTGATGATCTGATTTCTTCTGGTTTGTTCACCTCAAGGGCTGCTGAGAAGTGACTCTATACCTGAGGTTGGGGAGGATGCTGCTGCTACAGTTGGTATGGCAGAAACGTTTTCAGAAGAAGAACAGGATGAGCTAAGAAAAGAACTTGCTAAGGTAAATTTCATGCAAATAGCTCTTAAACTGGTTTTGAGAATGAAAATCTGGGATAGTGCTGTCTTTGAACATGCAGTTAATGCTTTGCATATTTATTCTGAGAGTGTCGAAAGCTGAGTGTAACACTTACGTGTTTTGTGGGGAGGGTAAGGGAAGGTGTCGAGGAGAACAGCCAGTTCTGGCCATAGAGAATTAAGCTCAAAGTGCTGAGCGTACAGATCTTAAAACTAGATGCATGAATGCTTATCCCTTTTTTAACTCAAGTGGGAGGGGGTAAATAGACTGTCAAAGAGAACATGGTTGGAAGCCAAAACCAAGTATTGTCTTAACTGGTGTGGAGTAACTGAAGCTGATGTTTTCATGAAGGATGCTTTGTAGTAAAATCCAGGTAAACACTGTTTTGCTAATGTCTAACCATGTAATTATTCTCGTTTATAATTCATGCAGCAGATTTTTTTTAAGAGTGAGTTAAGGAAGCACTTTTCAAAACACAGTCAAATATTCAAGCCTGATACATTAATTAAAAAAATTGTTAAAGTCAAGCTTTATTGAGTTACCAGTCTTTTTTTTTTTTTGTTTTGTAGCTGTTCAGGACTTTAGCACCTTAACAAAAGACCTGAACTTGAGCCTAAGGTTGGCAAACAAAGGTCAGCTGTGAGATAAGCACATTTAATGCAGTCTTGGTTTTGGCAGTCCTAATGAGTATTATTTAATGCCAAACCAGTCAGCCCAAGATGGTGAGGGAAATCTGGTCCTGCTAGGTAGGGTATGTCATGCTGAACTTCTGTCAGTATCCAAACACAGGTGCATTGAAGATTTGAGTGTATGCCTTTGTGCACGTGGCCTTTCTGCCTGTGTCACATCTATACAGCCCACAGAATGGCATTGTAAAGCTGATGATATCTCTGATCATGATCTAGTGGTGCTTCCTTGAAAGGCTGAAGTGACCATGTGTGTAAAGAAGGAAGTTCACAGCCAGTAGAGTTTTCTAGTTGCTGAAGAGGTGCTGTGGTTTTGTGGTTGCTGGGGGAGGGTTGTTGGTTTGGTTTTTTGGTTTTCTTTTTATTTACTTTTTTAACTGCTCAGTCTTCCACCATTTCTGCCCCTGCTCTGGGGAAGGCATTCCTCTGGCTAGATCCAGCCCGCAGTTGCTGGCTTAAGCCACAAAAGAACATTTCTGTTCAAGCAAGGATACAGACTTGTATATGGATCAGATAACGCTCTGAGTTTCCTGATACTGATCATACCTTGGTATCTCTTCTGACGTGGAAGGAGAATACAGGCTTGGCAATTGTCCCAGGTTTGTCTAATCTTCAAGCTTCATATAGACTAATGTTGTCTACAGGTAATGATTTCTAACTATACAGTCTTATAGTTGCCAACTTTCTTGTGCAAACCCCAGTAACAGCTAGCTGCAGGTAGATTACTTTCTCATCAGCTTTTCTTGTAGACTATGCTAGATTTCCCTTTAGTATTTAGAAACAACTTTGAGGCAGTGTTAAAAACATTAGCCCTTCTATTACTGACACCTAGTAGATGTTTTAATAAATACATAGTTAAGTGGCTGGGTATATTGCTTTGTAATTTACCTCCCACTAACTACTGCCACAGGTGGAAGAGGAAATCCAGACGCTCTCACAAGTGCTAGCTGCTAAAGAGAAGCATTTAGCGGAAATCAAGAGAAAGCTGGGAATGAACTCATTACAGGAACTAAAGCAGAACATTACGAAAAGCTGGCAAGATGTCACCTCAACCACAGCGTATGTACCAGTTCACGATGATTGCCTCAGCTGTTGAGGTGAAAACTATGTTGTTCTTGTGTCATGTCTAAACTATCTGTTCTTGTGAAATAAGATGAGTGTAGGTAACAGTTATGGTCACTATTAGTCATATTATCTCGTGCAAAATAAGCATGATTGGACATAATACAGGCAATTCTACTACACTTTTTTGTTTGATATACCTGAGATACCATTACTGAGATACCATGGTGTCCCAAGTCCAACAGAATACTCTTCTTTTTCAGCCTGAAAAATTGTGGTAAACTGAGCTCATGCAGGAAGACTGCGAAGTCACAGATAACATTCTTGCCAAACACAACTGTTAGCTTAAGGTCTAGAGTGAACTCCATTCAGCAATTAATGACTACACAGAATGTAGGAGGATGTGCCTCAGACTTTTTATGCTGAAATTTATTAACAAAACCATTTGGTACCAGATTTTGGGCACTTGGCACCACAAATACTAATCCTCTGTCTTTTTTCAGTGTGTGTGCTTTTCAGGTTGTTGTTTTCTTGGGGTTTTGTGTGTGTGTTTTTTGGTGTGTATGTGGTTTTAAGTCCTGCAGTAGCAGATGGCATCTGATCTGGGAGTGGGGCAGTAGGTGTGTGTTGGTGAACCTGATCTGAAGTCTGAGGTGACAGAGATGCTGTAGCCAGGAGGGACTGCAGTGGCTAAAAATAACCTCTTAAATAGCTTATCCATTTGATCCTAAAGTTGAAGTATATCTCTGATACAGATCTACGTACACTAAAAGGTTCTTTATGTGGTTTGTTAAAATAACCACAGACTTAATTTTGTTACAGATACAAGAAAACATCAGAAACCCTGTCTCAGGCTAGTCAGAAGGCTTCTGCTGCTTTTTCATCTGTTGGTTCAGTCCTCACCAAGAAGTTTGAAGATGTCAGGTAGGTTTCTTTAGCTTTTCCCAAGTAGTTGCATTTTGGTTTAAGCATGCGATCACTGAAATAAATTTCTGCTGTTAACATACCTAGCACTTCTAAAAGTCAATCTGTCAAGAACCCTCAGTATCTGTTCTAGGAGATCTGAGTGATTTGCTGCAAAATCTTGCATGTCCTCCCTGATGCAGAAAAATATCTGCAAAGTTCTGTGCTGTGTAATTTGTGTATGGAAGGAAAGTAAGGTATGCTATCACATCCACTACTACTTTTGTGTTTCTGATGGTATTACAGGTGGCAGTGGCTCTGCCTGCCTCTGTGTGATACATAGAGCGCTGTCATTTCTATTCTCTGATTTTCTCAGCTTGTGAGAAACATTTTAACAGCTAATGTCTTGTGTCTGTGGTTTGGTGGTTGTTTTGTGGGTTTGGTTTCTTTTTTGTCTTGTGTGTGGATTCCTTTCAGGTGTGTGTTATTTCTTGTAAGCTGTTTTATCTCATACCAGTGGCTTGATTTTATTACCTTTTTAATAGACTACTGACAGTTTCTAATTCTTAAATATTGGTGTGCAACATAGATTGATTGTGTCAGATGACACAGTCTTTCATGCAAGTTAGGTAAGTTTGGTGGTCATTTTTAACACTCTCGTGAGCTGCATGCAAAACTCCTGGATGCAATCCAATCATATGTTTAGCTTACAATTCTTTGATTATATGATTTTTACTACTGAAACATACACAGATATTCATCTCTGCTTGTCATTTGTTGTGAATAGTGGATTGAACTTATTTTTTTCAATTATTGGACAAATAAAAATTCACACATTCTCACAAAATATTACTGCGTTGGAAAGCAGTGTAATAAAATCAGCTCTCTGTTTTCAAGTGCTGCCATTCACCTCTTTCTGGCTTTGAAGTCTAGTGAGAAAACACTCTGAGGTGCAATTACACAGGTACATATCTTTCTTCAGATTTATCAGAACTTCCTTTCTCTCTTTAATGCTTACTCTGGCATTGTGCAGACTACAGGCATTTTCACATTCCTTTAGGTAAGGTGGGCACAAGAGTTGTTTCTGAAACTAAGCATGTAGTCAAACTGTCTCCATTATGATATTCAAGTTTTTGTCTGTAAAAGGTAATTTTTTTCCTCCACTGTTAATGTAAAGCTGAAGATCTTTTAATGTCAAGGAAGATGTTTCTTCATGTTCAGCTGGTATCTATCCAAGAACATGAAATTTTGAGCACGCATAATAATCAGTCTCTCTTCCTTGTAAGAAAGGAATCTGTTAAAATGATTCTGCAAGGTTGTTTGTTTTTTTTTTTTTTGTAAAGAGACACAGTATGGTTCTCAGGTCAATGGCATGCAAAATTCCTCCTTGTCCTTGTCTGTACAGTGTTTGTGCCTTGACAGAATAAAAATATTCCTTTTTTTGTCTGTTACAATGGGTGTTTAGCATTGTGACTCTAATCAAATCTCTAGAGTCTGAGTGTAAAGTAGTTTATGCATTCTCTGTTCAGTTTGTCTAGTGAAACGGTCCTTATCTTTGAGTAAGTACTTAAGCAGCTCCAGACTGAGTGTTTCAGTTACCTTGTCTGCATCGCCTTTTATCTGCCTAGTCTAAGCAAATATCCAATGTTAAGTTTTCAGTAGTTAAAATTCCTATGTAGCAACTTCTGTCCAATGTTCTCGTCCATCTATGAACCCCTGGGTGTGCCTTCACCTCTTCTGTACTCTCCCACTGAGTAGCTAAAGACAGCAGTAGAATCTCTTTAAAGATGCAGGGATCTGCCTTGTGGAATGCTAACTAGGAGCCAATGTCCCAGGGCAATGTCTGTGGAGGAGATGGTCAGTGACATGGTGGATGCTAACAGAACTCGGACTCTGAAGCAAGCACAGTTTGCTCAAGTATAAGAATAGCAGCCTGTCTGAAATACCTCTCCTTTAGCATCAGTGAGACAACAGGAGCCTGGAAGATGTCTGTCTCTATACCTCTTGGATGCAGAGCTCAGCTGCTCACTCCACACGGTTCTGCTGGCTTCTTCCTTAAGGCTACAGTGTTCCTGAACTAGTATTAGACTATTGCATTTGACAAGGGCAGACTCATAGCTCTCTTCTGGATTCAGGGACTTAATACCTCAAAGGAAGAGTGTCCTAATTACACAAGTTAGTGGCTAGGTGAGTGATAAGTACTTTTTATAAGAAACTGGGTCACTGGAAGGTGATATAACAGAGCCAGAGAAGTTCACACTGTTGATGTGCTTCTTGGGGAGAATCATGGGAATGGAAATTCAAGGTATTGTTATAATTCAAAAGCAGCTGGGTTTAAAAACAAGACAACAACATCAAAAAGTAGGAAGAACTAGTGCTGCTCAAGATCTTAGTTGCACTTAAACAGGGGATTTAAAACCTGTGGTTCATGCTTTCATGAGGACCAAGCTCGTCTGGGATGCAACCAGTGAATTCAGGTCCCAGGGTTATGTGACTACTCAAGTGGTGCCTACTTTTTTAAGACTGCACAAGTCTGAACTTTCTAAAATTTGAGAGGCCCAAGTTCTTCCCTGGAAATGAGAACTCATGGGCCTGATGTTTAACTGAATACTGGATATGCAGGTGTGCTTTTATTATTAATCTCATATAGCTTCTTCATCATGGCTTTGCTTTTCTTGTATTGTTTTGGCTCAGGGACTTCTCAGCTGTCATGGCATGATTTCTTCTGTGTTGGATTACTTATACATGTTCCATGCAGTAAACATCACATGCAGGTTTTCATTCCTGCACTGCAAAGAGATTTGAGAGGGACTTGCTAGAGTAAGGCAGCTAGTGGAAATACGAACTTGGAAAGTACTGAAGTAGAGGAAGAGAGGACTGGTAATGTGAAGTCAGTGCATTATTGCTTCTCTTTTATGTTTGTTTTCTCTGCTTTTTGTTACACTGAAAGTGAACTCTGTTCCTTCTTGGGTTTCTCCTAATATTTTATTCTCCTTTTATAAGAGCATCTTGAACTTTTAAAGAGCTAGCCATCTTTGTGTAGGAAATCTTGTTTTGCACAGTATTATGTGCAAAACAGCAGTAATACCAAGATGTAGTGCTCTACAAACTTCCTTGGCAATCATGATTTTGCACTTGGCTCCTCTTGTGCTGTATCTCTGTTATGGGGCAGAAGTCCACCTGTGCCGTGTTCTGAGATTGCAGAATAATTTTCTTTGCTTGCTTTGGAAATCTGATGTGATCATGGATTCCTAAACATCATCATGTATCAGCATATCAACTATTAACAAAAGCAAATAACTAGTACTTGTGCACCCAGGCAGGGACTCTGGCATACTTCCCTATACCTCTCCAAAATGTGAGGCAATGTGGTGGCTATAAAAAATAATCATGTAAAGGATAAAAAAAAGCTTTTAATGCAATAAAAATACATGGAAGGCTGGAGAACAGCTTGCAGTGCCTTTTTTCTTTAAAGCTAGAGGTTTGATTATGAGTATTGTAAAAAGCGTTCTCTTTTCACACCACCCAACTCGATGGCCTAGTTGAGTGAGTGTTCTGATGTGGCATTTTCATTTGCACTACTTGAAGAACAAGTGATTTGATATTAAAAAAATGTCGACTGCATTTACCTAATTTAATTGTCTTGCAAACCAGATCATTCTGTGGTAAAACTATATACTATCTTATTGTAATGTTTTACAAAATGGATGCTGAGTACATGTAAGTGTATTGTACAACAGCAAGTAATCTTTCGTGAATAGTTCTTACATTAAACGATCTCTCTGAGATTAAACTAAACTTCCCTAGATGCCTGTTAAAAAGATCTGCAATACACCATATGTTGTTGCTTTTCAGTGTAGCAGATTACAGACTGTGAATATATATGGGAAAAGGAGGTGTTTTTTACCGTCTTTAGCCTTAAACTACTTGCAGGGTGGGGGAAAGTTGCTGAGCATGACTGAGCAAAGAGAACTATTTTAGTATCAGCCTAGTTCTGTACTAAAACTTGGCAAGACCAGAACTTGTAGCAATCTACATCACAGTGAGGAATATAAATTACGCTACAGAAGACAGTCAGCTTCTATATGCCCTGGAAAAGCCAAACCGTCCATGAAGATGAAGTACAGCAGCTGAGGAAAGGGATGGGTGATGGAGACGTGTGTGGCATGCATTACTAACATGCGTCAGGACAGCACCTAGCCTTTGCATACCTGATTCTCAGTATGCTTAACATACGAATCAACCTTTAGTACTGCATCTGCCTTAAGGGATCCCAGCCTTAAGGGAACTTTTTATGTGTGGTGTATTTTTCTATCACTGTATTTTACTGATGAGCCTCCCAAATGAATCTCTTAAAACTTGTTCTGCAATGACCACAGAACCTTTTTGCATCTGTGAATGTATCTTCCATTGTGCTGAAATACTAACTGGAGTTTTGAAAATGCATCAAATATGAGAGTTCCTCCCACCCTTTCCCCCCTAGCAATTGTCTGGAAAGTATTCTTTTGAAAGGTATCATAAAACCCAGTCAAAATTTAACATTTCAAATATAGTTATGAAAAACTATGATAATATTTTTTCCTAACTTTTCTAACTTAATATTGTTGTATTTGACAAGAAACACTGACGTTAATAGAAGACTAATATGTATCAAGAGTAAACTGAGATTTTGTAGAATGTGGAACTAAATTAGATGGTCTTGAAGATATTTTGGAGCTCCTTAATCTACACCTACTCACCTTCCAGGTGTTAGGTATGTGTTGTCAGTAAGCAAAGAGTAACTGTAATGGCAGCACTGGCAGGTTACCGAAATCCTCCATGAATATCAGAACAAGGTTGAGACTAGGACTTTTTCCTGCCCTCAGCATAAACCTGACCTTGACTATAGATTGATGTGACTGTTCTTGCTAGAAAACTTGCATTGGTGAGTATGGAAATCTTACACTGAACTGAAACTGAAGACTTTTGGATGTAGGAGTAATTCTTTCCATAGGAAGATTAGTTGATTGATAAGACTCTTGCGTGTTCACTTTGTACCTGATTTTGTCACAACCCTAAATGCGGCATGACTCTCATTGCTTGAGAAACTCAAGTAGACACACTGTAGCAGCTATGCAGAATATGTACTAGCGAGCATGGCACTTCAGTCTTCCTAAAAAGGAAAAAAATTGTTGCAGCTTTTGCTCTGATGTACTTGTGTGTGTGCATGGCTAAGCAGTTTGTAAAAGCAAAACCAGTAGTTGGTACATAAGACTGGCTATTTACCAAAGATAGTATCCAGAAGTCAGCTCTCTAAGCCAATTGCTTCTCACTCTACCACTTAAACTAACTTCTTGCTTTCTTTTTTTCTTAATGCTGGCATTTAGTATACGCTCCATACAACATTCAATTAGCATGCCTATTATGAGGTAAAGTATGCATAATGGGTTTATGTTCATTTATGGAATCAACTCAAACTGCACTTAAGTCAACTCACATAGATTTAAAACAAAATCAGAAAAGCCACCCAACTGTGTAGTGGATTGGAATCTAACATAAAATTTGGTTTTATTTCTGCTTATTGGTGGTAGTTATCACACATCTGGGATGTGACCAAGTATACTTTCCTGCTGTTTAGAGAATCATGACAACTTTTCCCTGCCCGATAGAAATGTACTGCTACTAAATGACTCCAAGTTTAAAAGGCAGTAGCTTCTCACATGGGTTAGAACAATGAAAGTGAGTAAAAAATACTGTGGTTTCACAACAAGACTCTTGCCGACTTGGAGCGCTGGCCTTTTCTCTCCCCTTGCTTGGCACTGTGTCCTTCCATCTCCTAGGAGAGTTTGGTCTTGTATATATATATATTTGTGCCATTGTGTGCTTCCTCTAAAGAAAAGGGTGCTGCTAAGTGTGGGTGACTTACACAAATACCAGTCTAAGGGGGAAGAGAAGTTTAAGACCTCTTTTGAAACCCATCCTGGTTTTCATCTTTAACAGTTACTTTTAGTCTTCTGTGAATCCTTGGGCCTGCTCTGCTGAAGGCAAGCATCTGCCATTCTGCATAAATGCAGGAAAGGTGTACAAGCTGTTGCACAAATTTGCAAATGGCAGTGCTAGCTAGTTGGAGCATTAAGCCACTATTTTGACCCTAATAAATAATACACTGGCCCTCAGTATTGAATAACCTAACGATATTCAATAGTGAGTGCTGCTTTTCATGTACAGAATTTACCATGTGTAATCACAACTGGCAAGGGAGAATCTCCCCTAAATTTAACATGTTAGCAGAAAGTGCCCCTATTAACCATATTTCATTAATGGAACAAATACCCTATTAGATTAAACAAGTTTTCCTAGAACAAGTGGAAAAACTCTGGCAAGCTTTCTTTAGCAGTAACATACTAGTCTAACCAGAAGTGATAACTAAGTTGCTCTGAAACCATTTAAGCCAGAAACATGTTTGAAATCACTAAATCACAATAAGCTAAATCACAGTAAGCGAAACCTAAAATACTTGCTAGTTCTCCCTTCCATAATATGATGAAATACTCTGTCACTGAGCGTGGCAGTGCTCAGTTGCAAGAGATACAAATAAGATACTTCTTCAGTGTGTTTGAATTTTAGTTATGTAGTATTTGGGAAATCCAGATAGAAACTATTTTTAGGCTACCCTTAAACCAAGAAAAGAGCCCCAAATGAATAAAACTTATGTTGACATTAGAAAAAGCAACTGTCTGCTTGTTTTGTGATATTTATAGACTAATATAAATATGGTTGTAATTCTGTGGTTCCTTTTTATTATTGTTTTCCCAGAAATTCTCCTACTTTCAAATCCTTTGAAGAAAAGGTTGAAAACTTGAAGGTAAATATAATAAAAACTCCTTGGTGATTCTGGAGCTGTAGATGTGGAGAAACGACAGAAGTGGACTCAGGGCAACCTGTGTTTTAGCTACTGGTAAAGTGTCAAAGGTGCTTAGCTGATATCTTTTTAAGTGCTGTGGAAATTACTTCTCTGCCTAATGATTTGAGGATAAAAAATGGGCTTCCTGCACCTCTTTCAGGAGGATGCCTTTAACTAGGGGGACTAACAGCTAGCTAACCTGCACAAACAGTGAGGACAGCATACCTAGTGTTGTGTATCCAAAATGGTCTAGCCTTTTATTTCCATGTCTTCTTATGGACTAGTATCCTACAAAAGAGAACAGCTTGGAATGTTTCTCTTATTTCTCGCATAAATACACAAGGCCTTTGTACCTTAATTTAGAATTTACTCATAAAAGCTTCAAGTGCCAGAAATAATTATTATTAACTTCTTGAGATAAAAAACCTCACTAATACATGTGTCTGGAACCAGATTTAACTGTTCTCATGGGCATACTGGGCTGAATGAGAAACATGCAAGTGATAGCATAGGGAACTAGGCATTCCCTCGCTAACTAATGGACATTAACACTCTTGCCATTCCCACCAGGGATATAATGTAGAGGGAAAAGGAAAACACACTACCTGGCGAAAATAAAATAGTTGCTGTGCTTCACTAAAGATCTCAGGAATTGCTGTTGAGAATGAAAATTCTTCAGGATTTTGAGGATCAATGTTCTTTTTTTTAAGTAATACAGAAGCGAGTTTTAACTCTGAACCTTTCAAACCCTAAATGGCTTGAAAGGCTGCAAACCCATATCTGTTTTTAACCAAGGGCATGTAAACCTTCAGACTCCTTGGAATGAGGGCTGCAGCTTCATGCCGCGTGCATCAAGAAGGCAGAGGGAGACTGCTGTGTTAGCCTGCTGCTGGTGGTTGCTTTCCACATGATACTTAAGAACTTGTCTTTAGAGTATTGCAGAGGTAGCTCTATCCTGGAAAAGCTGCTCTGCTGAAAAGTTATTAAACTTTCTCTTGCAGAGGTACTGATTTACACGGTTCAGCATGTTTGGCATGTCAAGTAACTGCAGTTGTACTTTAAGGTGCTCTGTGTGTTCTAGTCTAAAGTTGGAGGAAGACAACCTGCCGGGGGAGACTTTGGAGAAGTTCTCAACTCTGCTGCCAATGCCAGTGCCACAGAAACGATTGCAGAACAAACACAGGAAGAGACCCACTGAGATGCCTGCTGCTGTCCTGCTACCCACTGCCAGATGCTGCAAGCAAAAACTAAGCACACTTGTAACATTCTTTGAGCTTTTTCCACCAGATGTGCTTTTATTTAGCATGTAGCTGTTTTACCGGGTTAGCTGATACCAAGCTTTTTTGTGGGTTCAAAGTATTTTTGAAACTAAAATACACTGTTTGGGGTTTTGTGTGGGAAGGGGAATTTTTATGCCTTTCAAGTGTTTAAAGGACTTACCTGTAATTTGAAGGCAACCTTTAAAATATAGCAATGAAAAAACCCTCTTTGGAGAAGTTAATTATATTGTACATATACTGTGGATACATAATTCCTTTTGAATCTGTAACTACTGCTTGACTTAATCATTATGAGTCTGCTGCTGCTGCTGCCGCCAATCTGAAGCTTATGATTACTTCAGTTAAGTGTTGTTTGCAGATGACATCAGGCCAGGGGAATCGTGCCCCGCTAATGACAAGCCTTCTTCAGGCTTTAAATAAGTTACTTGTGGCAGGATTACACCTCGGTAGGAAGGAACCGTCTTAGAAGCATGTTCCTCATACAACAGTTGCAGACAGGGTAATGCATAGCATCTAGAATTTACCCATTTGTCAGTTGATTATCCACCTAGGAAAGAAGCCCCTGACCATCACAGATGGAAGCAATATGCCTAGCATTGCTGGTTTGGTTCAGTTACAGTAACATTTTCAGTTATGTTTTTTGTACATGATGCTAATGTGGCAGGATACACTGCTGAACTGATCAGTTATGAATAAATTAATCTTAATTCACACATGGTGGTATCACGCTTAGACTAACAAAGCATGGACTGTAAGAATAAGCCTGAGAATGACAGTGGTTCTTTCCTAGGCAGTAAGAGAACTGCTCTCAAATGCTGATGCTGTTTCCCTCGTAGGCTGACCATTGGAAACATCTGATAGACTGTCTCACTCTTTTTACATGTTAAAAGCCCTCTCCCTGTTTAAGACTCCACCAATCTGTCACAGCGCAGTGCGGCTCTCCTACAAGATCTGTTCTCCTACAAGATCTGTTCTCCTACAAGATCTGTTCTCCTACAAGATCTGTTCTCCTACAAGATCTGTTCTCCTACA
>JASSUY010008063.1:0-20239 GCA_032466535.1 Forpus xanthops | reverse complement strand
GTGAATGCTCCATCGCTGGCGGTGTTCAAGGCTGGGTTGGACATAGCCTTGGGTGACATGGTTTAGTGGGAGGTGTCTGGGCCTATGTCAGGGGAGTTGGAACTGGATGATCTTTAAGTCCTTTCCAACCCTAACTATTCTATGATTCTATGACCATTTGTTATGTGTATTTGTTTATGGCATGTCATTCAGTACTCTTCCACTTATTTACAATTTGTTTTTCATGTTTATTTTAGCTTTTATTAATGTATTTGATAACATGGCATCAGCTGCAAGGCAGAAACGTTTACTCTGTTGGGGTTTTCAGTATAGATTAAAAAAATTCAGCAACTCCTGAATGGATAGGCTTGATTTGGAAATTCATGTTAGAGTAACAAATATTATAATGCAGATGAGATAGACAGGAGAGAAAAAAGTTTATAATAAGGGGCTGCTCTGGCAATATTGATCTGCCTTATGTAGACTATGTGATGAAGCATCCAACATCTCCACAAGGACTGCTGCTAAGCTTTGCCTCCAAGTGAGACAATAAAAAGTGTGCATAGGAGGGTGGAGGGGAGGGCACATGCAGGAGATTAGGAAAGGACAAAGAACAGCTATTTAAAACTGGACACCTCAAGCCTGACTAGTAGTTCATGTTATATATAATTCAGGCAATTCTTTGGGTAAATCATTTCATATGCTCCATGAAATGCAATTTGCTTCCATGGTCAAGCATGACAAAGGTTTCACAGAATTGCAGTTGGCAAAGAGCTCTTCTAGGACAGTTAATTTAGGGCCTGTGAGATTGCTGAGGCGTCTTGTCAGAACATTAAATAATCACACAATGTCTTGAGGGAATATCTAATTAAAGGTCAGCTTTCTCAAGGGTCTGAATACCTGTTATAATGTGCCGAGAACCCTTAATTCCCACTGACAAGAGCAGCAGCTCAGGGTGTTCCCTGCAGGTGTTTAATAGGGCTGTGCCCTTACTTCATTTGGCTGGCGTAAGTCAAGGCCAGTCAGGTGAAGCAACAGCAATCAAACAAGACAAGAAAATGACAAATAGGGTTACATCCCAGCAGGAATGTTATTACTTGCAGATGATGGAACACACCCTGATGTGAAGCTCCTGTAAAAATTAGGGCCCGATTTAAGGGTACACTCTTAGGGGTTAAATTTGTGCCTTTGAGAAAGATCCATCTGTACTCATTCTATGCAAAAAAATCTGTAAAAGGCAACATGAATCCTTTGTCAGCCCAGGCTGTCATCCTGTGGGAACAAGTGTCAAGAGTCCCCATCCACAGTTCAGTCCCCAGAACTTCAGTGATTTGGGTGACCTTAAGAGGGTTGTTTGCCTTACAAAGGCAGAGGGCATTTCATCCAGTGTTTGGGAAGCATAAAACTTCATTTTAGGGAAATGTGAGTGCTGAAGTTCCCTGAGCAGCATTCTTGGTATGACTCAAGAGATAGAACAAAATTTGAGGTGAACAGATGGAGTCTTACCAGTAAGACTTTTTTATTTTTTTAACTTGTTATATACCTACAGCAGCGTTAAAGAGAAGAATGTTAGATTAAATCAGAATAGATGTTGTATTTTGGCTTATGATACTTCTCTTAGACAGAGATGAAGGTAGAAACGGCACTGGGTTTGTTTTTTTTTTGTATAAAGAAGCATTACAAAAGGAGTGAATGAGAAAGGAGCATGGCTTTACGTTAAGCACTTTTGGGAGACTGAAAAGTTAAAATCAATCCCTGTGTTGTCAGGCTTGTAAGTAAGGAATGATGCATTAGACTGCCTGATTTTATTTGATTTGTTGGGAAACCATATCTTCTATGTCATTTCTTGAACAGAATTACAGGCTTCATTTAAAGAGAGATGCAAAGTGCACATATCATTCTGGAAGAGATCAACATAAGCATTTTCTGTATCATGAGTAATGTTTACTGGAAGAAATCAAATTACTGTTACACAGACCATCTGTTTTCTTTGCATGCAATCATGTAAGTGTTTTAGGACAAGCCATCCTTTTTAATCAATTGTAAATCTCTTATGGGATGGCACAGTTTTCTGTAATAAGATCTATTTTTATGATAAATGTGAGAGTTTTAAATACTGGTTTCTTCTGCATAAATATAGTGTACATATTGTTCATAACATAAAGAGTAGGGGTGTACAGCATTAGTTATTATCTGTCAAGAACTTAATTTTAGGGCTTTTTTGGTAGCCATTTTGGGTATGTGTTGGATCTGCAACTCTTGGGTTCAACTATTATAACAAATTACATACTGAGTAATACTGTCCATTTATAGCCTAGGAAGTTGCTTCTTACCTAAATTTGGTAAATGCAGTATATAAGGTCTCAGTTTTGTAGCATGCCTACTGTGATCAATGTGATTGTCCATTGTCTGAATGCTTATACTTAAGAGACTGAAGAAAAAAAAAGGCACGTTTTGTTGGAAAACAATGCTATGTAATGACATTAGAGATACTTAAATTTATGGTACTTAGAAGTCAGTGATGGAGTGTGAGATTTTCTTCATGTTTAAGGGTAGCACATTCATAGATGTATATGGTCCTGTTCATTTTAGTGGATGATTAATTAAGCCCATCATTTTTTTTTAATCACTTCTGTCAGCTCCCCTGATTCTCATATCATCTTTGGGTGCACATAGATTGCTCTTGAATTCAGAGGGAGATGAAAGCCTGCATCTTAAGTCTCCTCTGATTTCAAAAGTATCTGTGTATCAGCAATACCCAAAGTTGCGCTGTATTGTATTGAATGTACCTGAAATAAAAGAAGGGAACAAGAACTGTAAGTAACACAACTGGAAATTCCCCAAGAAAGTTGGCTGTCATTCTCAATGAGGTCAGTGAGCCTGAATTTCATTTGTTCAAGACACTTTCAAATCAATAGTATTTTGTCTGAATAATTAAGCTACTTACTCAGGCTTAAAAAGCGTGTGGTGCTAAATTCTTGCTTTTCTTGGGAAAACATGAAGAGGCAAAGAGAGAGAAACAAATAGAGAATGCACCTAGAAAAATGATAGTGCCTACACTCTGGTGCCATCCTATGGTATAGTGGAGGCTTTCTGCCCATGGAAACATCAGGTGACATGAAAGACCCCTATAAGTCCTCTTGTGAAGGCTGGACTCAAAATTTCCATGTTCTATATTTTCCTACCTATTATAGCTTGTGAACTGCCAGTATGCAGGACACAGAAAGCTACTTACCAAACATCTAATGAATCCTAGAACCTACTTAGATTTGAAGCTTACCTTGATCAGTCAAGACTCTGATGAGAACTAGGTCATCAGTTAATCTTTTATCAGTCTGCATTAATTCAGTAAAAGGGGGAAAAAAAAAAAAAAAACAAAAAAAAACAACCAGAAGAAGGTGAATTGCTTACAAAATCATATAGTAATAGAATGAGAAAGATAAAAAGTTAAAGTGCAATTAGTAGTGATCTAACAGTTTTACACAGTTCACAGTATTTTCTATCAAATTCAGCACCTCTTCTTTCAGGAAAGTATTAAATGCAAGATAAAATTTTACTCTTTTTTTTATATTTTCCCTCATTTCTCT
This sequence comes from Forpus xanthops, assembly GCA_032466535.1. Classification (NCBI taxonomy): domain Eukaryota; kingdom Metazoa; phylum Chordata; class Aves; order Psittaciformes; family Psittacidae; genus Forpus; species Forpus xanthops. The sequence goes on along the minus strand of JASSUY010008063.1, from coordinate 16,673 downwards.
TTTTACTTCTGCCCTTCTTTTACTCAGAGGAAAGAAAACTGCAGGCAAAAGTAAGTATTTCATAGAATGACGGAATCATGATCAGATCAGACTTCTAGAGGACATCAGCAATGTCCTAGTCCAAGCAAGGGAAACTTAGATAACGTTGCTCAGGTCATTGTTCAGTTGAGTTTGGAGTATCTATAAGGATGGAGATTCACCAGCTCTCCCAACTACCTGCTACTCAGTCTTTCTTTTGCTGCTGATGTTCCCTTAGAAGTTTATCTGGTTGCCTCTCATGTCCCTCACCAGTTTCAAGTCCAGCTGAGGTCTGGCTTCCCCAGTTTCATCCAAGCAGGCCAAAACAAAGAAGCTCTGCACTGATCCCAAGTAAACCTTCCAGTGTCTTAATCCTTTGTCTGCCCATGCTGCCTTTCTGCTGTGCCTGCATGACTTTCCACATGGCAAGCTGGGGAGTCAATGTGCACTGGGAAGCCCGTCCTCAGCAAGCAGCTTGCTCTTCTGGACCACTTTGCCATCTTATTTTTCAGGAGACACATTTCAGTTTGAGTTGTCAAAAAAAAAGTAAACAATGCAGATGTTTGGTTTATATTTTTTAGGTCATCCTCCTTAACATCCCCAAATGATTTACAGCAAGATATAGCAGTGTAATCTGAGTGATATCAGCACATTGTATTTCCACAAGGTTTTCTTTTTTAGCATGATTTTTCATTTGTATGTGAGCAAATTTACTACAGATTGGTTTTTAAGTGTTTGTTTAGAAGTTGCCAAGTATTTTGCCTTTTCTCCTGGCTTTTTTTTTTTTTTTTTCCCATAACTTTGGAACAGTCACCATGTGTTCTCTAACATCTTTAACAGAATAGGCACCGTATTTTCCAGTTGCATTTTCTGGTTTTGTACAGGAAAGATATATTGATGTATTTACAATATTAATAGAAGATACTGAATTAGTACTAATAAAGTAAATGCTAACACTGCTTTTTGGAATTTATCAAATTTTTATTATTAAGGAATAATTCAGCAAAATTATTTAATTTGCTTAGTGGCAGAGTGGTAAGCTATGAATTACTGTTGTCATAGTTACACTGTATTTTGATATACTAGTTGCATTCATCTAAAGAGTAATAATTTGCTCAATTATCAATTACAATAAATATCTTAAAATAAAAGTACAAAACTCTTGACTCTGTTTTGAGTGCTGTAAGTAGAGAATACTGCTGTTTATTTTAAGAATTTCCTGTGCCTGTAGTGCTGATTATACTGAAATAGTAATCAATGACAAGATGCCATATAGGAGACTTTATTTATAGTAGCTTTGTAACTGGTCTAAAGTGAAGCAATAGTTTTTGATACTCATGGCCTTCAATAGAAAAATCGATGAAGAGAAGTTTCAAATTTCATCTACAAAGTTACCCCTACTGAAAGTATTTCAGGCTTTGTGAGGCAATTGAAATAATTACCAATTCTTTGGTTTTTTTTATGAGTTATTTCAGTCCCCTGGCAATTCAGTTGACAAATCAGAAAAATTATTCAGAGAAGCCCTGAAATCCTCAAAGCTAGACATTTTCCCATTTCTGTTTTTAATAATGTTCTTAAGTGCAGCATGCTTAGGGACTTGCATGTTTGCTTTTCTCCACTTGAGCCACAGCAGCCTGCTAGTCATAGAGGATATGATTTGTGTGTGCATTCTGAATTTTCCTCTTCCTCTTCTTTACCAGATGCACTTTTACCACAAAATGGAGCAGAAAAGGACCATAGATGCTTACCATGCTTGACTTTGAACTAGTTTCCCACAGCTCACTTGGTGGTACAGGGAGGAAAAGAGAGAAACAGAAATACTTGGTCACCGATTTGAAATGTATTTAGGTCTGACCAGCTCATCCTTAAAGAGGAAAAGTCTATAGGTATTCAAAAAAAACAAAAAAAAAAAAAGTGAATAATCCTTAAGGAAGACATACTGGAGTGAAAACAAGTAGAAAAGATAGTTTAGAGAAGGTACAGGAAAGAGAATATGCATAGAATGATGGGATTGAAAAAGAATTTCAGAGAGGATCATGGTTATTGCTGTAGTACGTAGCCAGTAGGACAGAAACTGTAAAAATAAATGGTTTTAATACTGATGAAAGAAAATCTTCTCTGAAATGTACTCAGTTAACTAGTAGAATTGATTGATATGATACTATTGAGTAAAACACTGGAAACTGTCCTACAAATATTATTTCTCTACATCTAATTAGGGCAGCATAACAGTTTCTGGCGCTAACTAAGCAATGATCCCCCAGGCTGCTTATATGGAAACCATCTCTTGGGGCTTTTATTCCTCAGCATTGATTACTGTTGAAGACAGGAGATAGGAAAACCTTGAATCATAGTATGATTGTTCCAGTGCCTTTATATGCCACATTAGTCTCTATATGCTCTTTGTCACAGGAGACCATTTTACACCAAGAGCAAGAAACGTGAATTCACTTGGCTCTTCCGTATCTCTAAGGGACCTGATGCATGAGAGGACTAGAGAAAATAGATGAAAAACAACTCCAAAGATCTACAGAAAACCTTGCTGGCAGGGTGAGTAAATGTCCTGGCATCGCAGTCTCATGTTGTCAGGTACATAATAAGGGATTGAGCTTTAAGCATTGCCTCAGGAATTTCCTTTCCAGTAATAGATGAGGAAAAGATAATGGAAATGTCTCCTGTTTCCGGGTCTCTGACACTGATGCCCCACATGTGTTTGGAAGTACTAAGCCAGACACCACCTATATTTTCAGTTTAAGCCTTGAACATAGATTTAACAGAATAGACAGATCTGGGTCACAGGATATTTTTTTTTTTTTTGGCATTTTTTTTTTTTGGGCATGTGCTTTTCCAATTTTTGCGTGTTGTATTTTTAAGGTTCTTTTCAAATTGGCTGCATGAAACAGAAATATCTAACTATTGCCGAATCAGTCCAAACTACTCATGATTCAAAAAGAAATCCAAAAGAGGAAAAAAAAAAGAAGAAAACTAGTTTTCCTAGTGCTGACTGTACTTAGACTTCTACAGACTTGGGCTTGTGTTCTCTGCTTTCCTTAGGCAATTTTTTCTTGATTATAAAACACAATGGAAAAAAAATTACCTAGCTGAGAAGCAAATGTGTAGTTGATTTATGCGACAGTCAGAACCCAATTATGTGATCCCCTTTTGTTTTTGGGTTTGGCTGTTCAAAAAGTGGTAAGTGCAGAGACTGCAGCAGAGTTTGGAGCATTTCCTGTATTTCATAGCAGTGAGCCAGGAGGTCTGTCACGTACCAACAAGCCAATCCAACAGATTCAAAAGTCCCAAATACAGAAGATTACTTTTTTTTTTTTTTTTTTCAAAAAGATAATCTCAATCAAACCAGATGACATGGCAGAGAATCCAAACAAAACCTGAAGATTAACTTGGAATCCTTCATCTGGTGGTTTGTGTCTCTATGAAAGGCATACTAAAAATGCTGCCCTCCTCCACTGGGATGGCCAAAACTCCCACTGAGTGTGTGCTTCCTCACGGTATTTGATCCTTCACATTTCTGCACCCTAAACACTGGCAAAGCTCGAGCTATTCTGTCTCATGTGACAGGGCAAAAGCATGAGCTGAATGAGTAGAGAGAATCAATCTTCCCTTCAACCCAGGCCCAATGGACACTTCTTGTTTAAAAGGAAATGTAGAGCAGCTGAATTATGGTTTTTGCTGTGTGACAGCCCACCCCAGCTAGGAGCCTTAAGGCAATTTTCCAGAGCCTGCAACACTATAGAACAAAACAAAGGGTACTCCAGAGGACAGATACTTTCCTGCCAACAGCTCTCTGATATGCAATGCAATACCTGGCAGTATAATAGTGCCTTTACAATTGCTACTAGATGATGTGGTTTGTATTTTAGGCTGGTTTTCGTAATGCACAAGCATTGTTTTTTGACTTTGATGAAAGTCTGCTTTTTCCTACTGCATATACTTTGAGGGGATTTATGTAAACACAAAGACTGTCTGCACTTTGCCTTACTATCCAGTTAGGAGAGGGGAATTTTGCTATTTTTGCATTTTGTTTTGGTTTAAGGTTTATTTGTTTGTTTGTTTTCAGTAAGTTTTGCTCTGAGTGTGCTGGAAGATTATTCTGGTGCACAGAATTTCTACAGAAATCAGGTTATTATTCCATTATCCAATCTGAACCCAGTAGCAACAGCAACAACAGCCCTGTTCTCTGTTGCTGGACTCTGGAATCCTTGGAAAAAGGTGTTTAGGGGCTGAGAAGTCACTTTTGTAGCAGCTATGGAAAAAGCAGTAGAACAGATACAGCCTGTGGGCACAGGTTTGTCCATACTTCATAAATAGCATATCTCCCTCAATAATGTAATTACACTCTCTTGTTTTAATGCAGTAGTGTACTTTCTGAACTGCCACTTGTTTCCCCCTTAGCTCTGCTTCATTTTATACAATATCTGTGCAATAGAGATGAGCTTGATGTGCATTGACACAGATGCCATTAAGTGAGGGTCGATTTGACTGAAAGCAAAAAAGGTGTTCAGTAAAGGTCTTAATTTAGTTAAGGATTAAAGTTAATATTTTTATTCTTAAAACTATTTGTATTTCACATGTAAAATAGAATCATCCTCAAACTCAAATCTTATTCAAGCTACATGAACAATACTACAAATAACATAAGATGTTGGTAAATGATTCAATGTATAATTAAAGGTTTCACATTTAATCCTGTCACTGCAGTGATTTATGGTTTCCATTATTTTGCCTAAGTAATGGGCTTCTTTTTTTCTATTGTTTTTTCTTCCCTCCGTTGTTATTAGTGTCTGTAATCTTATGGCAAGGAAATTTATCGCAAGGACAACATTTTTGTCCTCAGCTACAAGGTAAAAAAGAGAGTTAAATTAAAATTTAGAAGATACAACACACTTCCTGCTGCAGTGGGTGAGAGAATTGTAAAGTGTTTACAGTGTTGGGCCTGAAATGCTTTACGTGTAAGAACAAAGGGCAGGATGTAGTCTCTGTACTTCTCTGCTGTCATATTTAGGGCTGAAACAGGTGTCTTCAGCAGCCAGTCCCAGGAAGGCTCAATAAAGACATAAGGCTGGGACACACAATCTCCCTCTGTAGTGCATGCCAGAATTGGGTGGAAACCTGTGAACGCAGCAGAAACTGTCTTGAAATAGCCCATAGCAAAGGCTGAGCACAGCCCAGTGCCTGCAGGCTGCAGAGTCCAGGCTCTTCTCTGGAGGTAGGTCCCCTTGGCAGGGTTTTTTTTAAGGACTCATCAGGCTTTGTGGTTGCCATTGCAGCCTGATAGATATGCGGGATCTTGTTGCTTGTGTGAAACTGAGGTCTCGTCCCTTGCCAAGTTGCCCAGCCATTGGTCTGTGCTGTCCTCTGACACAGCTTTCTGCCGCCTGTGTGAAATCTACAGCTTTGCTCTGGCAGGGCTGTTGTGGCACTAGAGGAACACTCCCAACTCCTGTTTTCCAGATCATCTTGTAGTTCTGCTGGAAAGGGCTTGTCCATGCCACCTTGGAGTGAGGAAAGCCTGGAAAGTGAGAAAGGCGCTTCAGCAGCCACTGGGCAAGCATTTTCTGGTGGCAGTTTTTCTGTTCTGACATGTAGATTTGTACGTGGGCCAAATTTTCTCTTGACCAAGAACCCGTTCAAAGAAATAAGATTTCTTCTCCTACTAAAATGTGGTACTAAGATTTTCCTCTTAGGCTCATTTCACACAAGAATTGCTGTTCTTTTGCAGACTACTGCAGGATGAAATAACTTGGGTTTATTTCTGTTTGGGAGTTTGAATTCACACACATGTTAACATCTCATAGAGCTGTTAACCCGAGCAGAAAAAATATGTTGTCCTGTCTTCACTGTCTTCACTTAAATATGGCTTACAGGTGCACTTATTGCAGTTCACAGCAATGTTTAATACAGTTTAATTATGCTCTGTTGAAGGAATTTTAATTTACATTCTGAATACTATTGTATAATGTTATTGTGTTTCTTTTTATTCATCTCACTGAAAATATTGGGGCCATTTTGGTTTAATCCTCTGCACCAATTACAGTAGAAAATTTTGAGAAGTGATCTTTACAGAAATATAGCAGAATAAAAGAGAAAACCAGTGAGTTTTCTGGGAAATGGTTATATAGAAATGGATTTCTGTTTTGTCATTCCTTACTGTGTCTCTGTCTTCTGGACAAGTTTTTCTGACAATTGCCCTAATATTTTTCAGCTACTGTTTCCATCTTTTTGTTGTTTCTTTCTTTCTATTTTTTTTTTTTCTTTTTTCTGGCACAGTGTGTTAAGTACCCACCAAGAATACACCATTCCAGAAAGTTATAGAAGCCATAATTCCAGTACTGCCTTAATATGTTTTGAGGATGATGTTGCTGCTTTTTGAGCAAATGTGTGCTTGTTTTAGGGAAGGACTTGTTCACATGAAACTTGTGATTTTTTTCTCGAGTGTTAATAGCTATTTTAAGATCTAGCAATCCGCATGAGAAGTTTCTCTTCCTCTACTCTGTCACCGGATGTTTAATGGCATTTTCCCTGCCATTACAGTTTTCACTTGAATCAGAGGTCTCTCAAAATTTCTTAACAACTTTCTTCTAACTTAATTAGCAGTTGGTCATTACCTCTCCTTCAGAATAATAATCAAATACGTGCCACAAATCCAGGCCTACAGCAGTACTGTGTTATACTCTCTTATCCACCTCTTGCTACCGTTGAAAGTCTCTTGGTGTAACTCATTTTATATGTACAGAAAATAAGTGCAATATCAGCTACCCTTTAGGATGGTTGAGGTTTCTAATCTTTCACAGATGTAGGTCACTTCATGGGGAGGTGAATGGTCCCAGTCATTTCAGTGGGCTTCCTTGTGTGAGTTAGAGTGTAAAGAGTGTAGCATTTGCCTTCCTCATGAGAAGCTTCCAGAAGAGCATTGCTATGTCCTGCCATCCATAATATTTAGCCTTTTATGTACTTAGGAATGAATAAGTTGTAGTTTGGAACCATCATATACAGGTTTATTTTGACAACACTGAGGTGGGCTGGGTTTTGTTGGTTTTTTAATTTTTCACAGTAGCTGAACAGCTTTTGCTTCTTCTGAGAAGTAGAAGCCTAGTGTGTTAATTCATTTGAGTTTGAGGATTATTGTCTTTTTGGTGTTTATAATCGAATGTGTTAGTGTACCCTTGGGGAAGACTCTGCTGGAATGAAATAACACTGGTTATTTGAAGTCAACTGGTTGAGCTGTCCTGATAAACAGCAGCGAGGAATTTGGCCTCTGATCCATACGCCAATGGACTATATTGGAGTTTTTACCTGCACTATTGGCATGTACAAGTTTGGAAGCAGAGTATCTTTTTCTGTCATCTGCCTGACAGTATTAGAATCATAACAGAAAATCATTTAGTTTGGAAAAGACCTTTAAGATAGTTAAGTCCAACCATTAACAACCATTAGAACTGCCAAGTCCACCACTAAACCATGTCTCTTAAGTGCCACATCTACTCATCTTCTAAGTAACTCTAGGTATTTAAAAAATACCAGCCACTCTTCCCCAAGCTTGTAGCATTGCACGAGGTTGTGATCAAAGTGCTCCTGGTTAGGTGATCTATGATTCTATCATCTACCTTGTTGGCCTTGATTCTTCCCCGTAAACACTCAACCCTACTGTCACCATCTGCTCTAGACAATCAAAATGCTTCCTAACATAAAGGGCTACTCCACCACTTCTCCATCTTTGCCTATCCCTTCTGAAGATTTTATAGCCATGTTGGTTGGGGTCTATAGATTCTACAGTGTTATATATGCCATATTAAAATTTAAAAGATTGAACAGACATTTTCATGGACTGGGAAATCATGTGCAAAATTTGAGGCCTGTAGTGCAGGATGGAAAAATTGTGGTTGAGATACCTGAGAATGCAAATTCAAACCAGAAACTCACTGCTCCAATGGGAGTCCTGTTAAGGTAGAAAAGGTCCTTTTTCATATCTCATAGTATATCTTTTTGCCTTTTTACCCCCATCTGTTACGTGACATTACAATTACTTCTTCAGAAAGCATGGGCAAAACCTGCTTTCTGTAGATTACAAAGAAAAATAGACACAAGGGAAATGGTGCTTGTTTCTAAAATGCATATATTCTGTTATGCATTGCTGAATAGCGGGCACAAGCAGCTAGGAAGACTTGAGTACCTGAGATGACACAAAGAGTTAGCATTGTGATGTGAATGCATATGCAGAATTTTATTGCTTACTTGCTTTCAGGCTAAACTCAAGAACCTCAAGCCATGAGAGGCCTCAGGACCCACAGGAAGACAGATTTTCTGAGAGGGGATTATCACTCTTTTGATCACTGAGTTCTTTAAGAACTTTAATAGGCATCACATAAAGCTTCTGGCTGAAACAACACATCTGCAGTTTGACTTACTAAGCAGTGACATGAAGAGAGCTGGGCTGCTCCCCAATGTCTCTGACACGGCATCAGGCAGACCTGGTCCCAGGGTGAAATGCCCACAGCTGGTTTCTGCAATTTCAAAAGCAAGACAACACTGGACAAGAAGCAAACACTGAAGCTGTTCCTTTAATTCTCTTCTGTTCTGCTGTGCTGAACCCAGGCTGTAAAATTTATCTGCTCCCCTCATATATTTGCTAAAAATGAACAAAACGCTAAGAAAACTAAGAGCTGCTGGAGTCAGATTGTCCTGGAATTTGTGGCAGGGACCTTACTTTCTTGTACTACTATAATGTAACAGGATGAAGATTTGTAGCAGAATGCGATGCACTCACAGACAGAAATAATGTTAAGTTTAACAATTGTGCAATATACGCGATTCTCACTTTCCAGATTTCCAAGAAAAAAAAACTATGAAAATTATTATAAATACTTTGCAAATATTACTGGATTAACCCAGCCTGTTAGTATTCAAGAAAGCAGCACAAGTAGTCTGGAACTTCATAGCCAGATCTTTTGATGTAACAAAAAGGCAACATTTCTCTTTCTAACCACCTAATCCATACAAGAAAAAATAAGTGAAAGGCTCAATTTATTTTCCACAAATAAGTAACAGCTACCTCTTCTTGTTTACCTCCTACTGCATCTGCTTTGATGAAATAATTGCTTTCATTCTTGCTGAAATATTAGCATGAAATAATTAATATTTGCATTTAAAGCAATGTGTGTTTGAGCATCATATTAGTGCTGTGTTCAGGTGGAAGAAGTTATTTTATTCACTGTTTCCAGCAGCCCAATGTTGTACATAAAGACGGAGTTTATTAAGGTACTCTTCCAATTGTAAGCAATAAAAATTATTCTGTTTTGCAAGACAAATAGTGAACTTGGAGTATCATTATTTAACAACTTTTAAAGACTGGCAGCAAGGTACTAGTTGCTCTGTGGTGTTATAGAGTTTTACAGCATAATACATAATCATGTGTTTCGATTGATTCAAGAGTCTGTAAAGTATGGCAGCTGTTTTAGTGAGGCTTATTCCTTATTTTCTTAATATACAGTTCTGTGAAGTGAAGGGTAGAGGGAAAGGTAGAGTGAATGGAAATCCCTGGGGAATTTTTGAAGCTGAATGGAAGAGATGGGTTCTGATGGGTTTGATGGAAGAATGACTGACTTCCTCACTTGCGATATTGCCTTTGGCTGTTGTATTTAAGAGGCAGTAAAACTCCATCTATGAGCAAGAAAGATGATTTGGAGCAATAAAGACTGAATATTAATGAAAATTAGAAGTATCTTAAGTAAATGAGGAAGGCCTGTGGAAAAGGCCAGAGTGGCTGGAGCCATATTCAAGGGAACAAAATAAATCTGGAAGATGGGGAGAAAGAGAATTGGTGTGATAGGATTGATATTTTTGTTCCCACAATCTTTGGGATTTATTCAGTGTTCTGTCTAAAGGCATATGAACATATCTCCCACCAACCTGGGTTTGAGCGTATCTGACTTCACTTACTGCATTCAATTTTTCTCCATACTTACCAAGACTTTTTTGGAAAAGTTTCAAAATTACAAGCCCAGGTAGCTTAAATGAGTTTCTGTAAAAATGTAGACAGCCTTAAGTAAGCAAATTAAATATTAAATCCATATCCACACAGCTCTCTAGCTTTTGGCTTTCTTTTTCCTCAGGCAACCCTGGACTAGCCTACAAGATTTTACTGACTTCAAATGCATTAAATATATTGATCCGCAGAAAGCTTTGGCGTCAGGCTGTCTGTAGCCTGTGTCATGCTGTCGGCAAGGAAATGCTTTTGCCTCTTCTACAGAAGGAACAAAATGAAAAACATTATCCGGGTTTCAAATCACTGTGGAAGCCAGAGAGTCCAGGGGAACTAGATAATGGCAGCTGTATTGCAATTAGTGGGGAAAGGCTTGCCTAAAAGCAGCAATGATATTTTTAGCATGTCAGAAAAATTTAAACATTATATTTTTTGAAAAATTACTTGTTCAGAAATAACTGATGTAGTTAGTATATACCCTTTCACTAGGGTCAACTGCATTTTGAAGAGGATACTTTACTTGTCCTTTCCCATTTATAACATCATGTTCTTTCTCCAAAATGTTGTTCCCTTGAAGTCAGCACAGGCTTCATTGAGTTCTGAACTAGCTTCAAGCTGTGAGAGGATAATATAAAGCCATTTAATTTTGCCTCCTGCTTTCTTTCACTTTTTCAGTAAGTTCCTTAGGTTCAGTGATTTGCCCCCATAAGTGTCTTAGTGCTTAATCAGGTGAAAGGTTAGTTATGCAAATACTACTCTCCTTACAATAACAACCCATGCAAACTGTCCTCCATCATCTTCTCACAACACCAAGTCCAGGCTCCACTTACAGCAAGGACTGAATGTTTTTAGTTTTTTCCATCATAGGGTTTAACTAAAAAAAATGTCACTTTGGTCACTGAAACTGATCTGGATTCTCCAAAACTATTTACAAGATATGACTGCTCTCCTGAGTCACTTACTGCTCCATTCAATACTTTTTCCCCTCAGTAATAGCTGAAGAAACTTTTCCTTTGTGAGGGCCAGAATAGGACTTTCAAGCACCTTTAATTGCACTGCATAAACCCATCTCCTTACTATACACCACCTTAAAATAACACACTACACAAAATTCCCCTGCCCCTGGAAGCACAAACCCACATTTCTCTCAACCCCTCATACTTCTCTCTTCCCTGTGTAGACAGCACTGAGCTACCTATTGCATTTTGCCCTACAGGACATCCACTGCTGTTACCAGCAGCCTGTACATGCTACTCTCTCTAATATGCAGGTTTCATGCAGCCATAGGTGTCTCAAGTCCCTACCTCTTCCCCCCAAGGTATGGTACCCCTCTCCTGAGCTAGCCACACTGGATCTGAGAATTAAGTGTGCTTCTGGGTGCTGTCCAGCCTTCAGAGAGGGAAGATAGTCTGTCTTGTATGTCTGAAAAAAAATTGCTATATGAACGTTTATCTTTTTTTGTTCTAAAACATGTCTGTAAGTATTTCCACTCTCACAATAGCTCACAACTCTGCAGACATTGCAGCTGGTTTACATATTTTTTTATTTTACTTAGGCAACATATACTTTTATGGAGTATACAGGCTTCCCTAGAAAATATCTTTAGGGAGCCAGCGCTGAGTGTCAGTCTCCACAGGTGCTGCTGGTTTGCTTTCTTAATTCTGATATTTGATTATCCTCCCCAAGGTGGGGAGAACCTTCTTGTACAGCCCAGATGAAAGTTCTCTTCTCATTACAGCCAGTTCTTAGCTGGTGCCTACCAGTCAGCACTAGAGTTCGTTTTTGTTGTGGAGCTGTGCTGGAGCAAAAGAAGCAAATTGTTCTGGTGAGATAAGCTTGCCTTGCAAATGGAACTAGGACATGTTTCCTATATTATATCTTGTTGTTGGTTATCATAATTATGTAAAATAATATTGATTTTCTTAAATGAAGTGTTCTACTGGAGTGGCTAATTCGTGTTATCCTTCAGCTTTGAAATGCAATATCATATAGCGTACAAATAAGGGTAATGCTGGGGTGAATTAAAAATATTTTCTATTTTGTATACAGTAATCTCTCTGGTAATGAAGGAAGAGGGTTTAGAAGCTGCATTTTTCTCTCTTCAGGGCAGAGGTTTTTACTTGAAGAAAACAACGCGGCTGCTTAATTTATTTGGAGCTTAGGGTCAGATAAAGCCAGAAGTGGCTGAGATGTGGGTGAGATTAGGGAAAAAGAGTAGATCTGAAGTTATATCTTGAATTACATGAACACTAGTGGTGTTTGCTCTTTGATCTGTTTGGCCTGTGCTATTCAGTAGAAACTTAAATTACAGCTGTAGGATTGGAAGCAACTGCCTGAGTAATTTTGTCTTTCCTTTGCCATCACAGCTGCTGTAGTATATAAACCCATTTGAGAAGGCTGTCATAGTCCATCTTCAACTTAGTAGGGTTCGTTGCCCTATTACAGGCTGGTTGTTCCCCAGCTGAGCTCCTGTGAAAATTAGAAGCCTTATAATTTTTGGCAAAGGCAAGTTCAAAGCCTGCTTATTAGAATTTGTTTTACTGCCAATATTATCCTTTAGTTTAAATGTTTTTGCCTCTTTAGTGTGTGTGAAACTTTCTCAAGTTTTATTGTTGTTAGAGTTAACAAAGACCTTCAGGGGTGGGTTTTGTTGTTCCATGATTTTAATTAGTTGTTCTGTCTATTATCTCAGTCTTTTAAATTCTGTAAAGCTATGATCACTCACCATTTCAAATTACTTCTCCACTAGTTTTTAAAAGATTGATACTTCCTGATGTAAACACGTTTCTTTGATCATTTTTGGGCTCTCCTAGAGAAGGTGAGATTTTTGGTAGCTTGCAGGTATCTTGAGTAAGATGAATCTTGTATTGTTTATGTCTGTATTGGTTCCCTTGGGTTGTTTCTAGTCACTGTGGAGAAACAGGCAGAGTCAGGGTGAGATTAATCTGACCTAATTTAAGATGAAAGGAATTTGAGCCCTGGATCGCAAAGAATTATGAAAGCCAATGGTGGCTTAGGTTTGTGAGAATTTCTGCATTTAAACAGCATAATCCTACTTCTGACTAGCAGATTAGCTTCTGATTTATTGTGGTAATTCTTGTTACTGTCTATAAGTCCATGTGCTTCCATATATAATGGCAACACACTAGAATATGATGGTACTGCTTCTCAGTTCCTAATGTATGTTACCAAATGATGAAGATAAAAGCCAAGCCCTGCTTGTACAAAATGGACCTGTTTTCTATATGTTTCTGGAACAGTAGACAAGGAGGGTTAATTCTGCACTTAATCTTGCAAAAGTCATTGATTTTTTTTTTTTTATTTTTTTTATTTTTTTATTTTTGAACTGTCTCCAAGACTTGAAGGCAGAATTTCATTGTTGGCAAAGCAGGAGTCTCTCAGACAAAAAAGTGTTCTTAAACTACTTAAAGCTGTTAGGTGCCAGACAGGGCTGCTGCCAAAGAATGGGAAGGCAGACCGGGGACCTCAGGCAGTGTAAAACTTTAATGGTTTAGGGAAGACCATTTTACTGTCTAACCTACTAGTTATTATTCGAGTAATATCATTGAACACCTAGAGCAGATTGAGAATTTTCAAGGTTGGTCAGTACTACACAGACCTTGAAGGAGGTACAAAAGTGTTCAAAATGCTGAAGGCCAGCTTTCAATCTTGTGCTGAAGCTGCGGATCAGTCTGGGCTTGTATCGATTTAATGTTCTCAGTCAGCCTCTTTTCTAAGGAGGCAGCAAAGTCTGTAAAGGCTTGCTGAATGACGCTTATTCAGAATCATTTGTAACAGCCTATTTAGAACTGTTTCGCAGTTGTTCACAAGCCTTGTAAGCAGGAAACTTAAAGCTAATACAAGGCTACCAAAAAGTGGCTTCTCCAATGTGTATACTAATAGTCAGTGGTGATATTTAGAATTAATGAGGGTACTTTAAAAATATGTTAAAGTGGAATTCTTCACCCAGAATGGCTGGTCCTTAAACCCAATCTTCTGGGGATGAAAGGCAGTGGAGGCTGGGGAAGCTGCTGGGAAATGGGGAACATTCCTTTAAAGACAGTATCTGTTTGGAGCTGCTCAGATTACATAGAGGGGTGAGAAGTATAAAAAGAGCAAATGTAGTCAAGACAGTCTGAAGCTTTCAGATAAGCTGGTGGCCTGTGTGGACCAGGCTGGAGCAGGCTCTTGTGTTCTGGGGTACATGCATCTGAAATGCCTGGAGATGCTGTTATTGCTGTCAGATGTAAAGGGAACAAAATTCTATGGAGGATATTGAAAGAGGTTTGAATTAGGTATTATGTCTTGCTCACACCATGCTATGTAAATGGAAGACCCACCAACAGGTTTGTCTGTAAAGACAAAAAAATGAAGTGTATAGCTGTTGCATTTTGCCACTTCAGAGGTTTTGAAATACTGATTTATTTCATAGCAGACTCACAGTTTCTGAAACAATGTTAAAATTCATTTAGCTTACACCTGATATAATGGCTGTGCATCACCTTGATGCTTTTTGAATGGACAAACCCGACTTTATTACTGAGTCATTCTTAGTCACAAGTAGCTCTGCTGTTTGACTCAGCATGCAAGGGCTTCATTGTACAATTGTGCCTTTCTGGGGGCAGAGCTGATGAATGCTGTGCAGAGTCTGTTCCCATTGAGAAGCAGCTGCCAAAGCCTTTTGATGTCACTGTAGAATTTCTCTACTACTTTATCTTTGCAGTTGCTCCTATGGTTGTAACACTGAGGAATTATTTTCAGGGCAGTGCAGTTCATCTAATACTGTTTCTGCTCATTTTTTACGCCTTGTGTAGGTTCTACTTCTTAGTCTAATGATGCTGTTCTCAATTCATATCGGTCTTTTCAATGTCATTCATGTCACACTTCACTATTATTTCATATCACACTTTCCACTGTCATTCCGTTGCCAGCTTACTTGAAGACTTGCGAGCCAACTGCAAATGATGAGAGCTCATTTTGTCTCATTTAACTGTACTCTACTGTTGTGGCAAGAAAACTTTATGTTTTGGTGTAGAGCAGCTGTTTAGCCCAGTTCATTCATTCGCAGCATAGCCTTGTGGGATTCCATACTGCTGTTGCATTTTTGTTTTTTTACCCGGGGAATAAAATGTTGTAATTATGAGTATCGTAAGGATTGGAGCTTCACAGGACCATGAGGCTGTCTGTGTCTTCTCCAATAGTATCTGTGCTTACAGTCTAAGGATCACACCTGCCTTGTAAAAGACTACTGTTGGGGTTGAGCTTTGGTGATAAAGGGTTGGCCTTGATGCCCTTTCCAGAACTAGATACTGGTTTTGGAACATACTGTCTTTGTTTTAAAGCCCATAATTCTTGAAGGGAAGCTAGGTTTATCAGTGAAGTTGTAGGGGGTGTTTTTAAAACTAGCTCTGGTCTGAGGATCATCTGACTCATTTTAAGTCTAATTTATAAGTAGACCTTTTATGATTTAACCTCAGCTGGCAACTAAGCCACACGCAGCCACTTGCTCATTCCCCTCACCGGTGGAATGGGGGAGAGAATCAGAAGGGCTAAAGTGGGAAAATGTGGGTTGAGATAAAGACAGTTTAATAGGTAAAGCAATAATCATGCATGCAAGCAAAGCAAAGCAAGCAATTTGTTCACCGCTACCCATCAGCCAGCAGGTGTTCAGCCATCCCCAGAAGAGCAGTTCTCCAATATGTAATGGTTACTTCGGAAGACAAAATATTACTCCGAATGTTCCTCCGTCTTCTTCCCCCGGCTTTGGGCTGAGCATGAAATTATATGGTCTGGGATATCCCATTGGTTAATTGGGGTCAGCTGTCCCAGATATGTCCCTTCCCAACTTCTTGTGTGCCCGCAGCATACTTCTGGTGAGGAGCTGTGAGACGCACTTGATGTTCTTGGCTCTGTAGAAGCACTGCTCAGCAGTAACTAAAACACTCCAGTGTTATCAACAGTTTCCAGCAAAAACCTAAAACAACCCAATACTGGCTACTGTGAAGAAAACTATCCCAGCCAGTACCAGCTCAAACATGCATACTTTTGAGGGAAAAGATTTAAACACCATATGTTAAATAGGTGCTTCTATAAGCCTCTGAAATGGAGCTTTTCAGCAGCAAATCAAAGGATCACATTCACGTTGTGACATTGACGCATATGATCAATTGGACTTCTATCTTTTTTCCATGCTCCAAAACTCATTTTACAGTGATGTCCCAATGAGTTTAGTGGCAGAGTGCCTTCAACCTAGCATGTTCATGACTGCGATAGGGAGGTGCGCAAATAAAAAATTGAGTTATCTAGCTGCGTTTCACTTTCTCTGCTCTTTTCCTCCACAAATGACCTAATCACCAGCAACACATTGAACCTCCTGCAGTGCCTTGCTTTGCTGCTTCTGCATATCATCTGCAGTATCTTGTTCTTCCAATATGAGAGATGCTTTGGTGTAGGATCCCAGTACAGAAGGTTTTATATCATGGACCCACTCTTTCTTCCAGCTATGTTGGGTTACGGGGGTGCTCTCACTGAGTGCTATAGGTGAAGTCTCTGACCTGGCTAGAATGAGGCCAAAATGGTAGGAATACAAGAAAGATGGTAAAAGCAATAAACCCCCCCCCCAAAATGTGGAGAACTCAGATTCTTGTCCTTTTAC
>JASSUY010008062.1:0-16842 GCA_032466535.1 Forpus xanthops | reverse complement strand
GTTCAGTCCCAATTCAGCCCCAATTCAGTCCCAGTTCAATCCCAGTTCAGTCCCAGTTCAATCCCAGTTCAGTCCCAATTCAGTCCCAATTCAGTCCCAGTTCATCCCCAGTTCAATCCCAGTTCAATCCCAGTTCACCACCGCTCCCAGGACCCCGCGGTCGCCATTAACACCCAGGGGCCACGTGGCCCCTCCACCTCTGTCCCCCCCATCCTTTGATGGCCTTTTTGCCTTCCCATGGCAGTGCCCATGGGCTGTGCTCCCCACCGCGGTGACATTACCCAGGGCCAGAGCAGGGCCCAGGACCCCCGTATCCCATCCAGCACTTCCCACCCAATTCCTTACTCCTGGAATCCTCCTGCCGCAGACAGCCCGGGCAGGGAGCTGCCCAGCACCCAAATAGCTGGGTAAGGTTGAACAGCAAGGCAGGATTAGCCGCGGGCAGGGAAAATAGCTCCGAAATAGCTTCCTGGGATTAAAAATAGGCGTCGGAGCCGGAGCCGCTGCCGCGGGGGGACGCGGGCACCAGCTGGGCCCCTCTCTATGGGGCAATTAGGGGCATTAAGGGGAGCTCAGGGCTCCTCGCAGCCATCTGGCCCCTGGGCTGCAGGATTGGGCCCATTGCGGCTGATCCCAACCAGCCCCACGGTGGAGATGGAGCCCGAAGTCGGGAGGGAAGGGACCTGGGGAGGCTGGAGGGATGGGAGCATCCCTGGTGGTGCTCAGGACCGGGCTGGATGGCGCTCGGAGCACCCCCGCTCCAGCAGAAGGTGTCCCTGCCCATGGATGGGTTGGAGCTGGGGGAGCACTGAGGTCCCTTCAACCAAACCGGGCCGGGATCCTGCGGTGTTCCCAGGGATGCTCAGGGCAGTCCCGGGGTGCACAGCGGGGTTTTCCCCTATAGGCACGGGTCATCCCTGCAAAGGGGCAATGCACTGGAAACCCCAAACTGGGGCGGTGCTGGGACCCCCCCATCCCGGACAGCCCCGGGGGTCTGCCCGGTGGTGTACCCCATAAAGTCCCATCCCTCTCCTCGTGCTTGGTGGGGGCTTTTGGGATCCCCCTTACCCTGCATGGGACACCCCCGGGACAATGGGATCCAACCTGAGCCATAGTGTGTGCCCATCAGGGATGTGGCTGCTCCCATCACCTCCCGTTGGGGACCAGAGACAGAAGTGACCCTGGTGATGAGGAACAAAGACCTAAAGCCACCAACGGAGCTCCGCGTCCTCCGCACAGCCCCAGGAGCTCAGTTTGACATTTCCACCTCCTGTTTTCTGCTCTCCTCCCACCCAGCGCTTGGAAACGGCTCCTTCCCCCCCCCTTTCCATCCCGCATTTCCGCCGGCCTTGGCCTTTGTGCAGTGTTCCTTTGGGATAACGGGGGGGGGGGGATTCCTCCGGCTCGGATGGGGGGGTTGGGGGCTGCAGGGGGGGGCAAGAAGGAGCTCGTGAGGAGCCCCCCCCCCATCTCCTGGGGCCGCAGGAAGGCACAGGTCACCTGGCTCGTGCTGTCAGAGCCGCAGTGATGCTCATGGGGATGCTGCTGGGTACCAGAGCCTCGGGGGGGGCACTCTCCTCGCCCCATCCTCCCCTCAGCCCCGCTCTTCCCCCCCCCGGGCATTAACAGGCTGATCCCATTCACAGCCTCCCTAAGGCACTTAGAGGGGTTAAAAACAGCAACTGGCCCAGCCCTGACCCCAAGGGACCCTCCGGCATCCCATGCTCCATGGGGACACCCCATTCCTGGAGGGCCATGGGTGTTATCTCCATCGCCCCATCCAACCCTGTTGGGGTGATGGGTGCAGACATGGGGTGACCCATCTGCATCACCGGCGATGGGCGATGTCAATAAAGGGCGCTGGGACCAAGGGGCTGCTGCAAAGGGCCATGGCAGAGGGTGATGCGGTCCCCGAGCATCCTCCCCTCCGCCTGCCCCACACCGTGCCCCGGATGGCTCTGCGCTCCCGTATCCTTCCCCGCGCATTCCTCTCCCTCCCGCATCCCCCGGGGGGTGCCCGTGGGCGCTGAGCACCGCGGATGGATCCGACCTTTCCCCTCCGCTAAGAATAACCCGAGGTTCGCGTTCCTGCAGCGCGGAAAGCCCCGGGGGGGGCACCGGGAGGAAGCGGGGAGGTGATGGGGGGGGAGCACCCAGGGCAGGAAACGGCCCCCGGCAAAGGCGCTGAGGCACAAACTGCGTGTGGGCAATGGGGAAACTCCCCGGCCCCGTGGCAGGGACCCCCCCCCCCCGAGCCCCCGACCCCGCTGCGCACGCACAGGGGGTTCACCCGACCGCAGCCCCACATCCCCTGGTGCTCATCTGCACCGTCTGCCCACGTCTGGTGAAGAGGGCAGAGTCTGCATCACATGGGGGGTGCAGAGGGATACTGGGATGGTGGGGGAGACACTGGGATGGTGGGGGAGATAGTGGGATGGTGGAGGAGACATTGGGATGCTGAGGGAGATACTGGGATACTGGGGGAGATATTGGGATGGTGGGGGAGACATTGGGATGCTGAGGGAGATACTGGGATGGTGGGGGAGACATTGGGATGCTGGGGGAGACACTGGGATGCTGAGGGAGACATTGGGATGCTGGAGGAGACATTGGGATGTTGGGGGAGATACTGGGATGCTGGGGGAGACATTGGGATGTTGGGGGAGATACTGGGATGGTGGGGGAGACATTGGGATGGTGGGAAAGACATTGAGATGTTGGGGGAGATACTGGGATGCTGGCAGGGAAGAAAGAGCCCTCATGATAAAGCATTTTGCATCCCACCGGCCTCTGCCCTGTCTCCTTCAGGTCCAGCCCAAATTGCTCTTTGAGTGCTGGGCAGTTGGTTTTGGGCCCTGTCCCTGTGCCGTGACTGAGTGGGACCATTCCCATCATGGGCTCTGTGCTCACCTCTTCCCACCATTTCACCCCTGGGGGGCTCAACCACCGGCTCCCACTCATCCTTCAAGTATGCTTATGGTACCCTCCATCTCCTACTGCCCCCCTGCCTAAAGCAGGATGGGGCCTGGAGCTGATCCTGCTCCTGGCTGGCTTTCCCATCCTGCCCTTCCCTGCCTGCACATCCATCCCTGGGATCCCAGTTTGTCCCGGTTCCCCCGAATCCCTCCTCCCTTGGATGCCCTCCCTGTGCCCCCCATGACCTCCGTCTGCTTCCCAGGGTCCGGTTCCTATTTCCTGGGGACATTTTGGTTCTTCTCCCCCATCCCCAGCCCATTCCTTATCAGCGGCACTGTTATTTCCTCCCTGTCCTCCCACCTGCTTATTTTAGCTGCTTCTTCCTTTCTCTCAGCTGCTTTTGGAGCCGGGTCCTGCCCTGCTCCCTCAACCCAGCCCCAGCATCCCCCTGACATCCTGATTGGGTGCAGGGTGCTGGATGCTGCTGCTGGTGCTGAGTGCAGGCAGTCAAAGGGTGCCAGAGCGAGCTGCCCGTGGGCATGGTTCCCTGCCTGCCCCTGTGGAGGCTCTATTTAAGGCAGGATCCTGCCATCGCTCCTTGGCTAATTGAGGCCTGTGGCTGCCCTTCCAGGCTCCTTGGCTCGCTGGTTCCTTTCCTCCCTGCCTGTGCTGTTCATAGCTCGCCTGGCCTCTGCCTGAACCCGGCCCGGGCCCCGGCCCCCCCCCCCCCCCCCCCCAGCTTCTGGAGCACTGAGCCCTGTAAAACAGTCAGTGCAGCATCTTCCATCAGGGAAAAGTAGGTGGGTCACATCCCACTGCCCTGCCTGAGCTCTGCCTGCAGTCCCACACCCTGTCTGTATGCCTGCATCTACCCCAACACCCTGCCTGTGTCCCTACATCCTACCTGCATCCCAGCACCCTGCCTGCATCCCAACACCCTGCCTGCATCCCTACATCCTACCTGCATCCTTACATCTTACCCATATCCCTACATCCTACCTGCATCCCAACACCCTGCCTGCATCCCTACATCCTACCTGCATCCTTACATCTTGACCACATCCCTACATCCTACCTGCATCCTTACATCTTGACCACATCCCTACATCCTACCTGCATCCCAACACCCTGCCTGCATCCCTAAATCCTACCTGCATCCTTACATCTTACCCGTATCCCTACATCCTACCTGCATCCCAACACCCTGCCTGCATCCCTACATCCTACCTGCATCCCAACACCCTGCCTGCATCCCTACATCCTACCTGCATCCCTACATCTTGCCCACATCCCTACATCCTATCTGCATCCCCACTCCCTGCCTGCACCCCCACATCCATCCCAGCACCCGGGGCAGGCACTGGGGGCTTTTCCCTTGCCCAACCTTCAGCATTTAAACCGCATTTTCACTGCGAGGCTGCGATGCTCCAAGAGAGAAGGCTTTGAGGAGGGGGTCGGCAGATGCTGACCCTGCCAAGGACCCCTCGGGCCCCCCCCACCCCGCGCTGAGCTGCAGCCTCCTCTGTCCCCATTCCCGGCGCATCCGGAGCTCCCAGCGTGGCGCTGCCAGCGGGGCCGGGAGATGTCGGCCCCTCGTTGTGTATTTAAGGCTCCGGTTTTGCGGGAGCAGAGTCCTGCGGGGAGGGACCCGCGGCCGGAGGCAGGGGGATGTCCCCTGCTCCCCCTGCCCGCCACTGGCCATGGAGCGGGATGATGATCCCGAACCGCTATTGTCACCCCGAGCCGGGCGAGCAGCGCTTGGCCACCGCCATGGCTCTGTCCCTCGGTGGTGACAGGGACGTGTGGCTCAAGCACTGTTGCCAAGGTAACCCTGGATGAGCCTCCGCATCCCTCTGTGCCCCTGCATCCCTCTGTGCTCCCGCATCCCTCTGTGTCTCTGCATCCCTCAATGCTCCCACATCCCTTCATGCCCTCGCATCCCTCTGTGTCCCTGCATCCCTCTGTGCTCCCGCATCCCTCAATGCTCCCACATCCCTTCATGCCCTCGCATCCCTCTGTGTCTCTGCATCCCTCAATGCCCCCGCATCCCTCAATGCTCCCACATCCCTTCATGCCCTCGCATCCCTCTGTCTCTGCATCCCTCTGTGTCCCTGCATCCCTCAGTGCTCCCACATCCCTTCATGCCCTCGCATCCCTCTGTGTCTCTGCATCCCTCAATGCCCCCGCATCCCTCAGTGCTCCCACATCCCTTCATGCCCTCTCATCCCTCTGTGTCCCTGCATCCCTCAATGCCCCCGCATCCCTCAATGCCCCCGCATCCCTCAGTGCTCCCACATCCCTTCATGCCCTCGCATCCCTCTGTGTCCCTGCATCCCTCTGTGCCCCCCACATCAAAGAGCCTCCCGAGGCCTCACTGCCACCAGAGGAGCAGGAACAGGGAGGGTACCAACCACTGGGAGGAGGGATGGGGAAGCGGAGGGGTGCGAGACGTTCCTCCCTATTCCCATCCCAGCCATCCCCTGGGCACGGGTGTGTTCTGCCCATCCCAGAGCCGGGACCTCAGGACCGCATGGGCCAGGTCAGGATGTTCCCATCCTCCCTCCTGGAGCACCTCCCAGGGAGACAGCCAGAAATAGGAGCTGCGGTTCCCCACCCAGCCACGGGCATGGGGCCAGGGTGGGAGCACACCCCGAGTCCCGTGGGGACACAGTGGCTTAAATCAGCCCTGAGCATCCCTTATCCGGATGCAAAGGGGTCCTGCCCCGGGATATGGGGGATAAGGTGACCCATGCGGGGCTCAGCTCCCCAGCCCTGGCTGCTGCAAGGAGGGAAGTGGCCAGGATGCTGCTAGGATGATGCCAGTCTGCCCTGGGCACCGTTGCCATCGCATCCCTCCCTCTTCCATCTGCTCCCGCCGGCTCCTTGGGGCTCTCCTGCGCACAGGGCCACCGGCAGCAGCTCTTCCTTATTACAATACGTTCCACTCCATCACCCCCAAGGTCTGCATCCACAAGACCTGTGCGATGGGGATCCGATTCCTTGCTGTTAATGCCTCAGTAAAGGGCTTTGAGGATGTAAAGCTCCATATAGGAGCTGAGCATCATTTCTGGTATTGATTCCACTGCCCAGCCCCTGCGGTGCTGATAGAGGACAAGGAGCTCCGGGTAAAGCCTTTTGAGTGCCTGGGGAGGCAGCGGGGCAGGCTTGGAGCAGAGAAATCCCTATGTGCAGGCACAAAATGCCTCCCAACAGCAAACACACATCCTGCAGGACAGCAAAGCTCTCCTGGTGATGGAGAAGCTGTTATGGGGCAAAGCCCCACAGCGGGAGCCATGGGGAGGGATCTGAGCCCTGCCTGGCTCTACCAAACACAGATATCAGAGTGGAGATAAGGAATGGCTCAATACGGCGTTCACCGGCGTGGGAAGATGGGAGAAAACTGCTCCAGGTTCATTCCACTCGGGGAATTCCCCCTTCCGTAAGACATTTCCGTACCTCTCAGGGCTCCTTTGAGTTATTGAGTTAATTCCTTCTCCTTTGCAAACCTCAGGCGCTTCTTTTCCTTCGCAAAGGATAAGCAGCGCGGTGCCATGTGCCACACGCTGAGCATCCGTGAGCGATGCCAAAAGGGGATATTCCATCCGCACTGAAACCGAGATGGAACCGGATCCAAAGGGAGCTGCAGGGAATGAGGCTGCGGAGGGATGAGCTGGAAACAGTCCCTGGCTGCTGCCCTGCTCATCCCACCCTGTGCATGCAGGCATTGGGAATGTGAATGCTCTCCCCCATGGCTCATTCACACCCTGTGTCCCCCACAGCCTTTATCTTACACTTTGTGATTGTGTTTCATGGAATATGGCACCAGCAAAGTGGGGGGGAACTGATGGGAATGACCCTCCTGTGTGTCCCCAGCCCAGCAGTGCTCAGCCCTGGATGTGCCACACTATGGAGGGGGTCTGGGGATGGAGGGGATGGAGCAGGGCTGCAGCATCCTCATCCCACCAAGGGTTTGGGCTGTGGGGTGCAGAGAGGGATCTTGGGGAAGTGGCAAGGCCGAGGTCACGTCCATGTGTCTCCTGGGTGGGACGGGATGCTGAGGGGCTCTGTGGGATGAATCCGGATGCAGATCCAGGTTGTGGGAGAGCATAGGGAAGAGCAGAGCCCATCAGCACTTTGGAGCCCGCCATGTCCCGATAGCGCCCCACAGCCTCCATCACCCCACAGGCAGAGCCCTGAGTGTCCTGGCACTGCACAGGACCTGAGCCATGAAGGATCCAGAGTGGATGAGGTCGGGTCAGGGTGGCTTTGGAAGTTGGAGCTGCAGGAGGGGTGGACGGAGCCTTTTGTTGGTGACAGCCATATGAAGGTCCTCGCTGGGCTCCGGACAGCCCCATCCCCACACAGCATCCCCATGGAGCATCCAAGCTTGGAGCTTCCCTGGCGTCTGAGTGAGTAAAGGTTGAGTGGATGTGCAGCAGCCTCATCCCCACACAGCATCCCCATGGAGCATCCAAGCTTGGAGCTTCCCTGGCCTCAGAGTGAGTAAAGGTTGAGTGGATGTGCAGCACCTCCGGGGTGATGCTCCGCACTGGAGCAGGACCCACTGCTGCACCCACCACCACTGCCCTGCACCGATGGCCCCGGGCAGGGCAGAGCATGGAGCCTCGTGGTGCTCCATGAACCCCCTGCGCTTTGGGAGCCCCATGGAGGATTTCCTGCCCCGGCAAAGGGCACCGGGAACGCTCCCGGCCATGGGATTTTCGGGAAACGCCTCCCCAGTTCCCTGTGGTCACTTCCCGCAGTGGGAGAGGGCAGGAGCATGGGTCTGACACCTCCCTGCCCGCACCCAGCAGGGAATGCCCACGGCAGAAACCCCCAGGAACATGGAAAGCTGGAGGATAAAGCGGCTGATGCTGGGCAAGGGAAGGAAGTGGGGAGGGAGATGCTGTGCTGGGGCCAGAGGGGGGGAAAGGAACCAGCTCCACCACTGACTCCCCCACCGGCAGCCCTGGGAGCACCACCTCGGCCCTTACCTACCAAACACAGCGCTGATAACCCGGCACAGCGCCTCTCCTGCCCCATTCCTGGGATGCCAACCGCAATTCCTCGGGATAAATCAGTGCAGCTGACCTGGATTTACCCCAGTGGGGTCTGATCCTCGCATCAGCATCCCTCCCCTCCCGGGTACCACCGCAGCTTTGGTGCTCCCAGTGCTGCTGAGTGGGAGCAGCGGAGCTGCCATTGGGAAATGGCTTTAAAATCCAGGTTAAGGAAAGAGAAAGCAAGGAAACCAAGCAGAGCCCCACTTTTGGTTCCTGTTTTGGGGTCTCCATCCAGCGCCCGGTGGTTGGGTTCGGTGTGGGAAACCAACACCACCTCGGTGCTGGGTTCCGGCTCCGGTGGGGCTGTTCAGGGAAGGGGGATCGGGGGGTGCCCGCTGCCTGCCCCATGGCCGGGGGATTTTCGGAGGAGTTCCCATGGGCCCTTTCTCACGGTCTCTCGGGCTACGGGCAGAGCAGGCAGCTGCAGGCAGCAGTGGCAGGCAGAGCAGGCAGCTGCAGGCAGCAGTGGCAGGCTGCCCGTGGCAGCAGCATGGAGGCTCTTGGGAGGCACTTGGTCACCTCAAGGCTGAGGTTTGGGGTGCTGGGGGGGGGTCCCATGGGGTGAGCATCCTCCCGGCTTGGGCACTGCCCCATTTCTCAAGGTCAGGGCCATGGGCAGCGCGGCAGAGGCGATGTGACTATTTCAGTGAGCTGAGGGAACTTCAGTGGCCTCATTCCCATAAATAAACCACGCAGGGAACAGCCCCTGCTCTGTCCTATTAATTCTGGACCCCAGGGGCCGGGCTCTGTGTGCAGTCAGCAGCTCGGTGTCGCCTGCTCCGCTCCCCTCCCTGCAGCCTGGCTGGGCTCAGCCAGCTTCCAAAGCTCCATGGAATGAGGGATGTGAGGGCTTTGGGGGCACCTGATGGGAAATCAATGGGTTTCCTCGGACAGGAAGGATGGGGATAAGCAGTGGGTCAGGAGCGGTCCCCTTCCTTCATGGAGCTCTTCCCACCTCCCATTTAGCTGGGTACCAGTATCCCGAGCATCCCTCAGCCCACAGGGCTCCAGGAGCAGATGAGCTGCGTGGCCTGGGTCCTGCAGCCCCCCATGGAAGACATTAGAACAAGGGAGTTTAATGACGTGGGGGTTCTTCTAGGAGGGCATGGACCTGTCTGGTTCAGGTTTATCAATCACTGCTGGATTTCAACTTGCTTCTAATGGTGTTTTCTGCATTGGGAACACGATGTCACAGCTCCCCTCCTCACACAGCATGGACTCAGTACATGGTTTAGGTCCTGGGTACTTCTTCTGCTCCCTCCCCATCAGAGCTTACATCTATTAAGGTCTCAGTGATTGACATCTATGAGTGTCTGTGGCAATGCGGTGGAGTGAAGGCAGCGCCAGGAGCACGGCTTGCCCCAGGGCTCTGTTAATACCCAGAGATGCAGGGCCCCCATTTTGAAGTGAGTCAGACTCACCCTTCCTTCCTCAGGAAAACCTGTGATCAGATAAAGCCATCGAACTATCTGGTAAGGATAAACAAGCTCCCATCTGCGCGGATGCAGGCCGTACCCCCTCTAACCCCGCGCCGAGAGAGGAGGCAACGTGTCTGTGGCCTTAACCCTGTGCTTAGGAGAGGCACCTCCAGCCCCAGCAGCAGGGTTTGCTCATGCGTGTGAGCTGCTCTCCTCTCCCACTGCCCTTGCTGGAGGTTGGGAGAGTCAAATCCCAGCTGGCACCGGCACAGCATCCCTGCATCCTCCCTCATCCCACTGAGCATCCCTGCATCCTCCCTCATCCCACTGAGCCGCTGCGGCACCGCAGTGTACGCATGGGGAAAGCAGAGGTGAGGGTGAGCAGAGGAGGAGCAGAGGGGAGGAGGAGGAAGAGGGAGGAAGATGTTTGAAATCACACGAGCAGATGGGCACTGCCCCCGCTGCGAGGGGAAGAGCAAAGGGAGGTGTGAAGGTTTCCCTGCAGATTAAACCCAAACCCCCCTGCGCTGCCTGCCCCTTAACCCCAGCCTGGGCAGGGAAACAGAGCAGGTTTGGGTACCACAAGGGTCTCGGCGCTGCCTGTGCCCATGGGATGCTCAGAGGGATGCAGGGCCGCGGTGTTCCCATCCATGGGGCTGCATAACCTGCAGCATCACCTCCTGGGGTACCTTCCCTCCCATCGCCCCAAACCCCCCCAGGAGGCTGCAGGTAAAGGTTACACCGGCAGCTCTGGTGCTGTGTTCCCATGGAATACCAAGGCTGGAGAGGGATCTGGCTGAGGAGCACCAAGGGAAGCGCCACGGGGCTGCCTGAATCCGGCAATCAAGGGCAGGAATGGAAGCTCAGGGTCAGCGCAGCTTTGCAGGGAGCAGATGATGGGTTACAGGGAACGAGCTCCCCGAGGAATAATGGAAACGGAGGGTTTGGGTTAGGAAAAAAGCCTGGAAGGCGGCACAGACATCTTTGGGGGGGATTGGAACGACTGAATCCAGGGGGAAAGGAAATAAAGGCATTTGTCGTCTTTGCCTGCATCTCTGGGGCATTCCCCAGCTAATGGGGCCTTTTCCAGGCTTTGGGAAAAGCCACGTTTCTGCCTCTGCTTGGGAGCATTCCCAAATGTCACAGCACTGCCGGGATGGCCTTCAGGGCTCATCCACTGTTTCCTGATGGTTGAAATCAGGTCACACACGATGCCTGGGTCACCAGCACACACAGAGATGAAGGAGAGCAGAGGGGAGGCTGCATCCATCCCTGTGGGTGCCCTGGGGACACTGCACCCCCTGAACTGATATCCCCCTGGCCTTGGCCATGGGGCGATGCTGGGCTCTGCCTGACCTGAGGAAGAGGAACCCCTTTCCCAGTGGTTGGCTCCACGTGGGATTTCCCCTCTTTGCCAGGCGCTGCCGGAGCCACTGGAGCTCCCGGGCTGGAATTCCATCCCTGGGCTCCCATAGCGGCTCCGGTCGAGCGGCACAATGGAAGTGACCGAGGCGCAGGTCCGAGCCCCGGCTGGAGCCGCATCCGCCCGCGTTCCCAGCCCGGCCGCGTCTGCCCGCTCCCCCCGTGGCTCCCCGGTTTCCTCCTCCATCCATTCCCCATCCCGTGCTCCCAGAGCGCTTCCTGCAGCAGGGAGAGCACCGGGGGCAGCGGGACCGCTCCCTGCAGACCCCACCTCTGCCCGAGAGGAAATCCTGCGGGAGCTGAGGGCTGAGAACGGCGGCAGAGCTCTTCCCAGGGCCGGGAAGCGCCAGGATGGCAGCTACAGGGGCTATCAGCCAGCCAGGAGAAACGGGGGGGGCATGAGGACCACCACGAGGAGCTCACAGTGGGCACCATCACCATACATGTGCCATTTAAACCATCTTGCTCTTAAACGGGCTATTTTCCCATTGGGAAGGGTGGGAGGAGAGGCGGGCGGTGGGTACCACAGCAGGAAGATGCTGACGCCACGTGTGTGATCCTAGCAGCTCCCAGGCCCGTAGGAACCGGGTGTCAGCTGCCCACGGGGTGTCTTGGGGTGCTAAATGCTATTAAGTGCCTTTGAACAGCTCCCAACAGAAACGAATTCATCGGCAGCCTCATCATCCCTCATGACAAACAACTCCATGTAAATTCAAATACGGTGCAAAACGGTTCTGATTCACTTCAGGGCATTTGATGAATGTTTTGCCGGGGCCCTCCTCATTTATTGCTTTGGAATGGGAAGTGAGGGGGGATCTGCTGCTCCCCCCACTGCAGCTCAGCTCCAGGGACTGCTCCATGTGGGAGCAAACCCAGAGGGAAACCCAAAGGACGCATCCAAACAGGAGCAAACTGAAGTGGAGCCTTTATCCCTCTGCAGCAGAGGAGCATGGAGCTGGGGTTAACTCACCCAGAAGGGGCTGGATTGGACTCTCTGCAGTGTCAGCTCCACACAAGGGAGAACAAAACTTGCCTTGCTGTATTTAAACCTCCAATGTGGCCTGAGTGGTCAGGCAAAGTACCATTTGCCTGACTAAACCCCAAACCACACTTCCCAGGCTTCAGCACTTCCATATGTTTAACTGTTGCTTCTGCCTTTTCCAAGTGCCTGTTCCATGCACGCTGTGTATCCAGGCTGCATGGAACAGGACCCACATGCAGCCCAGCACCTTCTTTGGGCTCTGAAGGGAATAGGATCTTTGCAAACAGGGGGACTGGGTTCAGATAAATCTCTCTGAAGTGCTAAAAGGGTTGAGAATAACCGAGAGCCAAATCAGAGTGTGAAGGATGCTGGCACCTTGGGATCATCCCTCTTAGTGTTTATGGGAAAGGGGATTGCTGCTTTCCACAAGGTGTGAGCCCCTGGGCAGTGGCTGGAAAGGTTCAGGTGTGAAGGATGGTGATAGCAGAGGAGGAAGAATCAAAACCTGTTCTAAACATGCAATGTTGTGCTGCTGGTCTCAGGAGAGCATGGCCCAGGCACTGGTTCTTCCCAGATGTACAATGGTGAATGTCCACTGAAAGGAGGAGGTCTGGTTACAGAGAACGGTCTGAATTGTACAGCGGTGGAGGAAACCTGCTAGAGGTGAAGAACAGAGCACCACAATGTGAAATACAGCAGAAAGCGACCCCAAGATGAGCCTACACTCAGGAAAAGGAAAGCAGAGATCATCTAAAGGCAGGAGGAGGGTGGTATTGTGCAGTGCAGTGATGTGCTTGAGCTTGAACCAGCACTGAAATGACCCCTGGCTTCTGGGGGGGTACCAAAGGGGCCTCAGGTTGGCTCTGGGAGCCCAATGGGGGACCAGGGTTTGGCAGGGAGGGGAGCAGGAGAGAAACGGGACAGAGCCAGGGCAGCAAAGCAGGGATGGAGCAGCCAGGAGGAAGGCTGGAGACAGAGCTGGCTGCTCTCTTGCCCTGCTCATCCCATGGCCACAGCACCTTTCATCCTTACCCTCACCTACACCCTTGGGTGAACCTCAGCCAACACCCCGGAGCTGAGCTCACCCAGGCCATGATGGGAGTGGGGCTGGAGTTTGGCAGCCTGGCTGCTCCTCCACTTGAAAGGCTTTGAAAGGGAATGTATTTTTGGAGCATTAAAGATCAACTGTTTCTGTCTCCGGCCAATCCCTTTCAAGAGCAGCACTGAAGGAGGTCAGTGGGATGCGGCTGGTCAAATATTTTGTCCATGAGCATCATCTCTCACCCCCTCAAGTAT
Source organism: Forpus xanthops (assembly GCA_032466535.1). Taxonomy (NCBI): domain Eukaryota; kingdom Metazoa; phylum Chordata; class Aves; order Psittaciformes; family Psittacidae; genus Forpus; species Forpus xanthops. Next base: position 3,745 of record JASSUY010008062.1, on the reverse strand, counting down.
TTACAGACCTGGGAGCATTTCCTGCTGTGTGTGTGTCCCCACCCCGGTGAATAGTTGGTGTCTCTGTTTTCTGCAGCAGGATGGTGCTGGGTGCCTCTGCTAGTGAAGGACCACCCCAGCGCTGCCCTTCGGTTTGGAACACAAACCTAAAGCAGCACAGTGTGTTCAGTCACACGAATGGCCATGGATTTATCCAGGAAGCAGTGAACCAGCAGCACAAGATAATGAGGAAAACTCTGCAGGGGTAGCAGTGGTGGGGAGCTGGGGTGGGAAGAGGGAGGTTGAATCTCCAGGGCTTCTTTTGTAATCTTCATTCACCATATTTAGTAGGCTTGTGACTTGCCCTTGCTGAGCTGATGGAGAATTCCCCCAAGTGTTTACTCCCACAACCTACCAAATGCCTCAATACACATCATGGAAAAAGTACAATCGACATCTTCACTCCCACTAGAGAAGGAATTCTGACTTGCCCGGGAGTATGTGCTGTGAGAGAGACAAACACTGCTTCATTAGCTCCCCTCAGCTGTGGTTTACTCCTCAAGTGACCTGGTCAGGGCTGCCACCACCTCCCTCCCTTCCTTCACCTAAAGACCCCCTGACCTTTGATCGGAGCCTTAAGGACAGGAATGTGGGTCCTTTAACCCTTTCCTCCACCATCAGCAGGATGCTGTCAGTGTAGCTGACAAAGCTGGTGGTCCAAGGATTCCCAGGGATCCAGAGCTGCTGTGAGGTGCAGGAGCAAACCGGCTTTCTTCCTGCTGCACTTAGGGAAGAACAGGCTTTGGTGATGGAAACATGTGTCTGTCATGTAGGAAACACGGGAACAAACTGGAGATTGCTGTAAGCAGAGCTCACATATCAGGGATCCCTCAGGATTTCTGTGCATCTCTATTTCAGAGCACAAGACTTTGTAGGGGAAAAAAGCACCCAGTCATCAGGTCATTAGGATTTTCTTAGCGTGCTTCCAGACCACATGGCAAGGACACACAAGAAATCATTTTAATTTATCAGATACAACATCTCCTACAAGCATGATGAATGAAAGGTGGAGCAGAGCTGAAGAGGGGAGCTGGGATGAGAACGCTTCCGCATCCCTGATGATTTTGCAGATGGGATGTGGTTTGAAGGCAGTTTTCCTCTATGGCTTGTTCCCAGTCTGTTTCTACCTCATCCCACCACGGGGTGATTCCAAGCACTCCTGTGCTCCAGGGTTACAGAATTTACCTGGTTTCCAGTGGCTAAAACCGATTAAAGCCCAGACCTTCAGTGGTCTCTGCCTCGATGAAACCTGTGACATGGTGGTGTACAGAGGACAGTGATTTGAGCCAGAAACAGTCTTTAGTCTCACAGGAGTGCATCTGTGCTCTTGACCTCTCCTTTGTTCACCTCGTTTGTGACACTTTGCACAACCAAAAACCTCATGAACAACCCTGATTTCTCCTCCAGCTCTTTTTTCCTCTTCTCTTTATCCCATGCACGTTCTTTCCTTCTGAGGAGAAACCACCTCACTTCTGAGGACAGGCAGAGCACTTGCAGTATTTACCTACAATAAGACTCAAACTCCTAATTAGAGGAGGAAGGGGTGTGGGTACATCAAATATGAAAGCTTCCCAAGCCTCCTGAAATCCTTTGTGCAGAGCAGCTTTAGGAAGCTCGGCCCTCAGCCAGCCTCCCCCTCTTGGAGCGCGTTCCCCAGGGCAGTGCCCAGGCTGCAGCTGCTGCTGCTCTGGGGACTCAGCCCAGCCCCACACGCAAAGAAATACTACATAAATAAATACTTGCTGCCAACAAAGACCTGAGGAAGAAACCCTGGGTGGGAGGAGAGGAAGTGAATGTACACACTGAACCGGAGCAGCTTTGGGATAACGGGAAGCTCGGTCTCAAGCAGGGAGGAGCGAGGATAAGCAGCAGTGAGTGAGCTATAAGCAGGAGGGCTCATAGCTGTGACCAGGTATGGTATAGATTTTATACAAAATAGGTATATAGTTGCATAAAGATATAGCTCCACCTTCAATGGGCCCCTCAAACCTTCATATTTCAACACAGAGCCTAAAAAATAAGACCAACTTAAAGCTTAAACTTAACCAACTTAAACAACAGAAGGCTTTACCACCTGCAGGCGCCGGGGGGAAGAGCTTCATGTGAAACACTTGAGCACTGAGGGTGGAAAAAGGGCTTCTGGCTGCTCAGCTCCAGTGCTTTTCACCTGCAGGAAAACACACATATGGGGAGGCAAAGGCAGAGGACTGCATGTGCAGGAGGAGCAGGAGGCAGCAGGGCACCTGCCTGGCACCACGTTGCTTAAGTGTAAGAAACTGAGTCCTCCGTTGCATTGAGGATGTCTGCAGAGTCTTCATTTGCATTTTAATGGAACTCTTTCTAGGAAGGTGCTGCTTGGACTCTGTTGCAATATAAAATAAAGAGGTAATTAAAAGCACGCTGGAGTTAAAAGACATTTCATTGCCATTAATCAGGTTCATTCACGGGCTTTTCAAAACTAAAGGTATTGAGGGTGTGTGGGGGGTGGAAAACACCACACAACATCTGTTTATTTAAATCATGGATTAACAAGTGGAAAACAATCTCTTTTTTGGGGAAGGGACGTCCTGGAGACTAAAAGCACCTTGTAGGAGAGGATCTGAACAAAGAACAGGCATGAAGTCAACCCCAACCTTTCAGCAGTAGCTCTACTTAAAACCCAGAGATGAACCAAACCTATAGGACTGGGGAAAGGAAACCCGGGAGGACATTTCCAAGCCTCAGGCATGCAATTATCCGTGCTTCCACATCTAAGCTGGTTAACAAGGCAAACAAACGCCCAACCCACGTGGATTTCCCCACTTTGGGGCACAATCGCAGTATGTGGATAGCGATGCACAGGCTGCAAACACACAGGACCAGCTCCTGCTTTCGCAACACAGAGATGCAGGAGCTGTTCCCTTACTCCCCACAGCCATCACAGGGTTGGTATCAGCTTCCTTCCCACTCCAGACCTATCCTCTCCTGTTAAGCTCTGTCCTTTGAAATATAGGGCAGTTTGTGTCAGATCCTTCAGCGCAGCAGCCAAACGGGCAGGATCCTGCCTGCTGCAATAAGAGAGTCTCCATCCTTGGATGTGACGGATGAGGGGCTCTGATCTCCATCCTGCAGACCCTCATTCCCCACACCTCCAGCCACGAAGCCAGGCCAGCGCCCCACTGCCCGCTCTGAAGTCTCCCGGGCCGCACATCTTTTATTCCTATTCATTTTTGAGTGAAATATAGGCTCTTATTTCTCAATAAACTAAAAAGCGATCCTCTCCCTCCCCATCCTGCTCAGGAGGCCGCAGTTGGTCGCGGCCACAGGTTCCTGTGGGGAGCAAACCGCTGCCCCTCACGGTGGAGCCTGAGGGGACGCACCCGCTGAGGGGACCCCACGGCGGTCCCTCCTCCCTCGGGAAGCGCCAAGGTCGGGATGGAGCCCGGGATGGAGTCCCCGTCCGGTTCCACCGCCGCCATCCCACCATGCCCCGCGCGGCCGTGCCCGTGCGCGCTCCCGCCGCCCGCCCTTCACTTCCGGTGTCCGGCAATGGCAACGCCGCCGGCGGTGCCCCCCCCCCAACCCCCGGCGCACGGGGAAGGAAAAAGGGGCGGAGCAATGGGCGGGGCTTAACGGAGCCCGGTGCGACCCTCGGACCAATCAGCGCCCGCCAGTGTGGGAGAAGGGGCGGGGCGAACGCGCCGGCACGCGCCGCGCGGCACCGCCT